>SDVV010006895.1:0-18126 GCA_016164225.1 Gammarus roeselii
TTATATGGGCATTTAAAGGATTCTAAAAATATGAAACTTCTTACATCAACTTGTCATGTTACTTGATTAACCGTTTCCTTTTGATCAGAAGACGATTTTTTCTTTAATTTGACGTTGGGCGTTTCATCAGAAACGGGTTTTGAGTGGGAGCAATTCACAAGTACATTTGACCAACTAATGAATACATTTTTGTTTGAGTCTTGAGCTCAACGAACAAACAAGACAAATTGATAGAAATAACACCTATCAATCTAGATAAGTGTGGTTTTTATTGATGACCTCAAACAATTTGCTTTTATCTGTTGGTCATGTTAGAAACCAAAATACAAATATTATGCATTTAAATTTGTGGAAACACAATCTATTTGGTGGTTAATTGGCCAGAGCTGATCTCTACTGCGCCCTGAATTCTCCCTTCATGGTGAATGTGTCTACTGTAATATTGAGAGGTGCATCGAATTGGGTTTTGTTTTTATCTGTTTATGCAATGTAGAAATCGTGAAAAAATTGGAGTAAATAATTTTGATTGTTGGAATCAAGTTCACTTCACCTTTAAACCTATTCTTCCAGACTCACATCTCTATCTATTTTCACGGTTAGTTGAGTAACAATGTATTCATCGTCTATTCCTACGACACATAAGCCAATGATGTTTTTATCCTTAATTGATATTATAAAATCCTGACCAAGTCTCTAGACGGGACCATTCAAAACCTCCTACCGTTGCCAGTTTTCTCCCACTTATGCTATAGAAAGAAGTGCTCACCGCTTATAATCAAATTTCTCTTGCATTATACTTCTCCCCAAATATGTGTATGAATCGCGGAGGTGCATGTTGCGGGTTCAGCCCAATGCTGGCAAGACTGAATGAGTTCACATTTCTGGCCACGGTTCGCATACGTGTCAGATACCTGTCAGTAAAAGTGAGGATCAGGAAGTAACAACTGATTTTTAGACTGTTGATTTATTTTAAAATTACCCAGTGCTTCAACCGCATCATAAATTATTATTGTTTTCATTTGTTTTACTTTCTGAGTCTAAACCTATCGAAATGGATTTACCGAAAAAGTTGTACAATTCCTACAACGCTGTACAACCTGGATTTGTGCTTTGAGACCAGATGCCGCCACATTTCTATTTCAACCATTTCACCACGTTTTCGCCTAATTGGCGCTATGAAAACAAATGAGTAGTATCGTTATTTGTCATTTAGCCAAACTTCTTCCAATGATCAAATCAATGTAACAATATTTGATATGAGTTCATTTTAGGACAATTTATGTAGTTTGTTTCCTATTTGAGAAGCATTTTGCCACCACTGCATGAAAGAACCCCATTGCTAGCCACACTTGAACATATCAATTTTTGTTCAATATCTCCAGAAATGTTCCACTTCTTATATTAAAGTTTTCTTTCGTTACACTGCCTGTCACGGTGAAAACAATGCACCGCCGACTTCTCATGATTTTCTTGCTGTCCGCGCGTGTTGGACGTGTCTCGATTTTACATTTCTTGAGTAATTTTATTTGTCTGCACTGCGCTCCTATTATTTTGGTGCTGGAATATTTTTGCAGACTTGTTTTAACGCCCTGTCGATTCGAAGACTGACTCAGTACTGTCAAAATGAAATGTGCAATATACCGTCCGTGAATAAATAGGTCTCTTTTGAAGTAATGACTTCGGGTGTCTTTGCCGTGAAATTGTAGGAATAACATTCTACAAGTGTTTACGGACACGCTGGAGCAAACGGCTACACTCGCATAAATACAGACAATGTTCTTGCAAAGGTGGTGGAATCACTACTCCAGAAGCTACGTATTCGTTTCTGAGATGGCACCTGTTAACCTTTTCTTTTCCATCATTGCTCTCCCAGCGAGTGATTTACCGGACTCCGTCCTGCAATTGTAAGCCCTGCTCGCGGTCTCAGCCTTGCCCTGCCATTATTGACACCCCAAACTCACACTCACACTCATTCCTTTCACACACTGCATCTGTTGGATACGCTCTCGTCGCTCTCATTCAGCTAGTGTCCATCACAGTCTGGACTAGCAGTTTCCCCATTATGCCTTCTTCATCCTGCTCTCTTTTCTCTTCCTCTCATTGCCTGCATCATCATTCCCTTTTCCTTTTCCCTTCTCATTATCTTACAGGCTGGTTAAGCGAATGAGAAAAGATAAGTAAAAGCAAGGCTGATGCGGCAATGAGCGGACGAAAAAAGAAAAGAAAATGGGGAAATAAATATGAGAAAAATGCTCGTCCTGACTGTGACATACACTATTTTACCTTAAATTTTATCTCACAATCAGTATGTGTTCCTACTTGTCCATTTCTACCAGTGGGTGTGCGTTCTAACTATTCATTTGCTCTCCTTAGCTTTCCCAGGCTGTGCTTTTGCTTTTCCATTTCAACCTTCACTTGCCCCATTTCCTCTCTTTGTCTCCGTGACTCGCAGAGCCTCTTTGACACATTACCGTCCTAATGTTTACAGTGGCGCCATCTCTTGGCTTGTTTGCAGATCGCTCACGAGACAGTTTACATTCCCTTGCCGCTGTTCTTTTGTCCTCTCAGAGGCCAACATCGGCCGGCATTGTTATCATAGCTTTCGAGACTCGACCCAACCAACCGAAAACCATAGCATGAGAAAACAATGCGGTGGAATTATTCTGCCAGCCTTGCATTTAGAATGAAACCAACATGAGTGCTGGTTGGAGACAGTAATTGAACAGCCTCAGTGACGGTCCGCATTGCAGAATTGCCCTAATGTTGAATTGTCAGCAATTTTCAAATATTACCTGGATACTTTCCCACATTGAAAACAAAATTAGGATATATGCGTGATGTACAAAATGTCCTCATGAATTAGAATGCTAAAGAGCTAACAAAAAGTCACAAACACATTGATGCACTTCATGAATATTTATGTCACAAAAGGGCCAAGTGATGCGCTTATAGACCCCCTTTTTTCTGCATCAATAGGCATTTGCATCATCAAATGTACTCAATGAATCGCTCTTATCCAGTGATACCCTTGCTGATGTTTCTAGGAAGCGTTCTATGGATATCAAAGAGATTACAGAAAATCGTAAAGACCGGAACTTCGGTTGCATGGTTCGTGAAAAGACTCAGATAAGCTAATTAGAGGCACCTCAGGACGCTCAGTTCATCAGATAAATAATGCCAATAATATATAACCATTTATTCCAGATGACGAAAATGTTAGTGACCTTGGAGATATAATTCAAGATCCCGTCTATTTTGAAGCGGAATACAGCACGTAAATGAACTTGAGGGGATCTACGCCGCGAACTTTTGAAACGTAATTTAGCCAGCACAAAACCATTCCGTTTCAATGATGCGTTATTGTCGTGGCCTCGCTGCATTGTTGGCTCAGGGACCAAGGTCTGCGAGGACGAGGCAAAGGAGGATTACACCTTCTTTTTGTCCTCTCTCTGAGGCGCATTGCAAATGGGTTTAATGCCGCCCTGAGAACTTTATTCGACAGGCGCCTTGCAGCGCACATTCCTGGCGACTAGACGAGATTACGACCACAGTTATGCTGAGGCTGAGAGGTTAGGGCTATTTGCTTGCGGTACGAGCCCCTCACTAGCTAGAGAAGGTGATGTTTCTTTAAATTGTTAATAGCATGCAACCCTGCAAGATTAACTAAAGTGAGAACATTAGCCGCAATGAGGGAGTTGGAATTCGAACGGTGATTAGAGAGAGAGAGAGATGCTTGGGTCGAGTCTACAAGCAATAGAAAGATGAAAGTTTTCATGAAGTGATTATTTTGAAGCTAAGATTCAGGATCTTTGCGCAAATACTGTTGTGTATTATTCAGTTTAAGTACTGAAAAGTTATTGGAATCACTTCTGATTTGTTCCGGACAAAAATATCATCTGAACCCCCCTAAAACAATGTTTATTTCCAATTTACGATAGTGGGAAAAATGTTCTCTAATATAATAGACTGTCACTGGATGAAAAAAAGAGCAATTACCGGATTCGTTGGAATAACTACACGGCGGCTTATACGTGGATTGGCCGTACAACAAACAGTTTATCAAGAGGTTTAGACCTGCACTTTTTTTGTGATATTAATATTTATTATGTTTATTAAATACTATTATTTGTGAAACCATTCAATGATTTCTATTCTCGAGACCGTTGTATTGGTGCTGCAGGAGCAGCGTCGCTATGGCGGAAGAAGGCGGTTCATTGTTTTGAAGTATAGATAGGCAGATATGAGTCATGGCTACTGATAACACTACACAAAATGAGTCTTGAGACGAAGGAAATGTAATCTACAATATTGGCTGTTTTCGGAAACAAAATAACTCTGTGAAATTGTGAATTATCAAACTATTGTTTGATGAAGGTTGCGCGATTGTTTCCTTGTCGGCTGTCGGCGAAGACGTTGTAGTTATGTTCAACCAACTTCAGATCAATCGAATGAAAAACATCTTGGGCTGTATTTAGGTTTAATCATGAACGATATATGAGATCAGTTTGCAATTTGTGTCAGATTCGGGTTTGTGTTCTATTACGATACGACGCTTAGTTACAAATTATAATAGTATAACGTTTCCTGATTAATAAGACACGTGAGAAATATTACACTGAATATCGACCCAACTATGAACCAAATCTGAGTACCAATACTACATGATACAACATAGAGCCATCAACCAATCACATTCATATAAATCTACAGATATTGATACAAATTTTATTCGATTTTTATTAGTCTAATAATTTATATCACAATACAAATAATACACTGCAGTGTATTATTACTATTGAGATATAAACAAGTGTAATACACTTGAGTGAACAAGATATTATCTAATTTTAAATATTCTATATACTTCTGACCTAAGTCGCATATATCATTAAACTTTTTTCCTATTATTTCAAATCCGTTGGCATCCATCGGGATGACTGCAATCATTGACATATTGCCTTATCTTCTAAACTTTAAATTTCCATCACTGAAACTGTAATTATGTCAGCAAAATTGAATAATTATTGCTAAAAGATTTAATGTCATGGGATGGACTCATATCTGAGGACAATGTGTGGTCCATATAAACGCTTCATTCATCATTGTTATTTACGTTTTGCTGTGACTGCAGCCATACATTCCTGTCAAGCATAATGAAGGAAGAGGATAGCAAAACGTTAGTTGCTGCCACAGACATTGGATGACAGGAGTCGTAACCAGGAGCCCATTCTCACTCTAGTATAGTCCGTGAGCTTGTTTGGCTGAGAGTACATTCTACTATGTGCATACGATAACGAGTATAGCAGTATGATTATGAGTATGCCAAATTAGTTGTCATTGAAATTCACAAATCATGGATTTTTTTTGGGAAAAAATGACTGCCTCCCCGTTGGGACACTGGAAGAAATATATTTTAAAGCTGTTTTCTCAGAAGCAGATGCAAGAACAAACAACAATATTTTAACAATGGGAAATTATTAAGAGATGAATTGTACTAGAAATGAACGCTTGTTTATTTCAAACACGGTCATGATTTAAACATTATTACAGAGATGAATTGAAGAATGATCAGCTAAGGTTGAAAATAAATTTGAGTTTAAGCCGGATAATTCCTGCTTAGAATGCAAATGTGCTGTGGTCAAATTCTGTATTGGCTGGACTAAAAAATACCGGATTCGTTGCAAACGATTCCGCATGCAGAATTCGAATGGACGCTAATTTTTATTTGAAAGTGAAGCGGCAGGGGAAAATGATCTACCAGTTCAATAATTATAACGCTTTAAAACGTAGAATTTCGTTTCCACTTGCTTTATTGGGAATCAGCCGGTGTGCTTAAATGAAAGTTGCGCAAATTGTTTTCTATAGTGCCATTTTTTGTTTGTTTCAGCTGTGTAGGTCATGTTTCTCTTGTTCCTTTCAAGCAAAGTTTGTAAATTTTACCGTCATGCGATCTCTTCCCCACATTAGCGAACACTCAGAACGCTAGTGCCAAAACACTTGCATGCTCCGGAAGGTTTGCAAAGTGTTCCTAAAAGTGCCTACAGTCGTTTCTTGACGAGTGCCGGCAACACCAGCATTTTGTTTTGGAACTCGCACCTCCACGCAAAAGCCCGCGAGTTTGTTTCTCCCACAGGACATTACCTGAGTAGGCCACATGAACTCCTATCGTGGGTCAGAGTATCGTCCAAACTCATGCAGGCTAATGTCAACAGAAGTAATCCTGACCTGCTCAAGCAATCCGCTACTGTTGATAACAGTGTGTTGTTGCCTACGGTGCCTTCCAATTGTTTTCTCAGAAGCACTCGTTCACTGGATGGTTGATAGTTATCTATTTGTCTGTTTGGGATCGGTGTGCACTTAAAAAACACGTGAGGGATGAAAATGACAGCCAGGGTTCCTTCCAATTGCTTAAGGCCTCTTATATTTAATGATTTTGAAAAGTAAATATATAGCAAATTGGACTATATTGTTACACCGTCGTTCTTCATGTTAAGTATTTACACAACCACATAAATGGGAACATTCCAGATCTTCATTCGTTAGCATGTTTTTTCTGTTAATGCATACAATGAAGTTTTCTGCGAATGTCACATTTACAATTGAATTATACTTCATTCAAAAAGAACGAAGGGTCCAGTCATTTGATTGCAAGACTGTGCGATCCCTCCATCTGGCCACGGATTATTGTGGCGGCTGAAAAGTACCAACTGGAGCAATAACAGTTGATTTAATTTTACATAGTACCAAAAATTTCGATCACGTCAAACATTTATAATCTGTTAGTTGTTTGTTGTCGTCCCTGAGTCGAAGCCAATTAAAATTGGTCCTTTAGAAGAAGTTGTACACAACCTTCGGTGTTGTACCGTTTCCCGGATCGGTGCATTGAGTTCAAACGGACCTACATCTACAATGACTTGACATTTCAACCTAATTATCCATGTATTAATTACAGAAAAAAAGTGTAAATATGCCATTTACTTGCGAAACTACATTGAACGAAAAAATGATGGAAAAATGAGATGAAATATTAGTTATTGTGCGAGTGCCCGTCAATATATTTTCTGTTATTATGTAGAAAAAAGATGATCAAACGGACATTTTGTTTCGAGATTTCGCCTGGCATAATCTATCTTTAACCGACTTGCGTGGTTCTTTGTAATGCCTCCGGAAAAAAATTCTATAAATAAATAACCAATCGTCGCTCGAAAGCCGACCAGAAACTGCGAGTTTGCTGTCAGGTGGGAGATGGACCACCATTGTTGGATATTGTCCCAGGAATCATAATGGCAGAATAGATGGATTGTCTCTAATTCTTAAAACGGTATCTATTATTATTTGATTTTCTTTCCATCCTCATATCAGTGCTCACGCTCCGTAAATAAATACCGACATCAATTTCTACCCCAACCGATGTTGATCGAAAACACATCAAATGCAACTCGAGATCGCATAACGGCTAGTAGAATACCTACTATGAGAAAAGGCCTAATGACATGTGTATAGAAACAATATCAGAAAATTTTCCGCTGAAAATTACTCGAAAAGCTTTTAATATAATCATCATAGGGATTTCAGAGTAATTTTTTCACGAAGTTTTCTGCTAACAAAGTATGCATTTCACACAGATCCAATCCTCTCAACATTAATGCATAGCGGTTAATTATTGTCATAAACTTTAAAGTTCGTTTTAGTTCGTCCACCACTTATGTTCTACTTTACATTTCCGATACAAAATTGTTGGGTTATTAAGAAATATAAGTACCTAACATTGGATTTCCCGTCCATGAACTTCAATCAACAGTCATTAACACTCTCCAAACTCCTCGTTTCCTCTTACTTATGTGGTTTTGATGACATGCAAGCACTGTTTGATCTTCGACTATTTTTCTCTCTCCAACACCCCGACATTCCCCGCTCCCCCGAGCTGCAGGCTCGTGGCAGCAGCCACCCGCCAGTGTGTCTTGGCGGGCTGTAGGGTGTGCACCTTGGCAGCGTACGCTGCACATCTTCACTGTGCACCTATCACCTTCCTGTGCAGTTTTGTGTACGTGAACAACACATGTCAAGCCAGTACTGGCATAGTTACGTACACTTTGCACACCTTCTTCCTTCCCCATTATGTATTGACCTCATCAGCTTATATCAGATCTAATCTAGGGAATGTGTATATTCTCTGTATTATGTGTGTATGTAGGCGATGCCATTGATTAGTAAAATGTGGCATCAAATAGGGGTAATATCAGCTTTCATTTGATAAGTAACATTGGTCCAATATATCAATCACTAGGGTTATTCAATGGACACATGTTTTAGCTTTAAATATATGTTAATTAATGGCAAAGTTCATTCTAATGGTATATCACCGTTTGCATGTATTTGACTGCCTTCTTCTATAGGTCAAAATCAACAGCAACCGGCAATATATGGTCTGTTGCCCAAATATCAATTGCAGCATGCCGCTTTATCAAAGGTGACATGTTATTTCACAGTCCTCTTATTTTTAATGATGATTGACTGAGCCCTTGTGGGTTTAAATAAATGAAGTAATATGGTTCATTGCATTGCGACTTGCATGTTATATTGAGCGTGCGCTTTGAAAATCTTTGTGAGTCGATGAGTAGAGAAATCATTATAATATACGGTAAGATTACATCATCATATTTGGATGAACAAAACAACAATATCAGATTTCAGCATACGCATTTTCAAAGAAAAAATTATTTTATGAAAGGAGTGCTCATTATTTGCATAGTACTGTATTGGTAGATATGTGAGGGTGCATTTTCAAACCCTGAACATGTTATATTTTTTAGCATTTTATGACATGTTTGAAAAAGAGATGGATTACTATTAATTACCTATCTGGAAACATACACGAATGCTGGTATTTTCCATGTTTATCAATTGTTCAATTCTAATTTATGATCCGACCAAATTAATACCCTAAAGGTCTTGCTAAGATTAGTTACCCATGATCGTTGCCATCAATTCCCATGAATTGAATTCTCGCCACATGTCTCAATTGCAGTATCATTTGTCAATTACTGAATAGCACATGATTTTATTGGATAACCTTTTATACCACATTAGAGTTACGGTGTCAAATCAACAAAGATTACGACGATAAGGTGAAGCAATTGACGAGACTGTAATCTTAACTGGTTCAGGCAAAAATGAATGTCCCATCCAAAGTACAGTCTTGCGTGTTCAAAATTGAACTGGAACCTATGCTCAAAAGTCGTGCATACGAGTAAGTTCATCCTGTTGTTACCAAGGCACAGGTAACGTCAGAGCTTACAACTGCACTGTGGTGGAATACCATTAATAGTGTATGACGGATGATATGAATTTCTCATTAATCGAAAGAAGAAGAAATACTTTATTTATGATACATGTATTGTCTTAACAAGCATTGAAAGTTTTGTAATTTTAAAAGTTGTTCTTCCAAGGGTTTGAGGGGCTTTCTGATCATTTAACGTTTCTCGTGATTGTAACATACAGCTTGATCTGATCAGAGCAACATTCCTAGGGAAGACCACAGTATAAAAACGTTGGCCTTCAGCGGGCGGCCGATCATGCTTCCCTGCTCTCCCTGCTTTCCCTTCTCTCTTTGTTCTTCCTGCTGTCTCTGCTCTCCCTTCTCTCTCTGCTCTTCCTGCTGTTCCTGCTCTCCCTGCTCTTCCCGCTCTTCCTGCTCTCCCTGCTCTCCCTGCTCTCCCTGCTCTCCCTGCTCTCCCTGCTCTCCCTGCTCTCCCTGCTCTCTCTGTTCTTCTTGCTTTCCCTTCTCTCCCTGCTCTCCCTGTTCTTCCCGCTCTCTCTGCTCTCTCTACTCTGTCTGCTCCCCTGTTCTCCTTACTCTCCCTATTTTCCCTGCTCTCTTTGCTCTTCATGTTCTTTCCCAAAGCTTCGCATCACAAAATTAACGCCATTAACTCACACGCGCCAGGAGTTACTAATACTCTACTTATACCCCGCTGGCGTATGCGTTGGATGTCTGCCGCTTCGCAACACAAAATTAACGCCATTAACTCACACGCGCCAGGAGTTACTAATACTCTACTTATACACCGCTGGCGTATGCGTTGGATGTCTGCCGCTTCGCAATACAAAATTAACGCCATTAACTCACACGCGCCAAGCGTTACTAATATTCTACTTATACCCCGCTGGCGTATGCGTTGGATCCATGCTGGCTCCATTGCGGCGTCTTATCGACATGTTGCGTTAGACTCCATCGCGGGCCGCTGACCGCCGAGTTGTGATGGTGTTCGCGTTTTGGCATGAGGCGCTGCAAGCGAAAAATAACGTTTGAGCTGAGTGACCGGCACAGGGCTGCCAAATAACGGAGGTGGCGGCGACTGAGTCTTGAGGGGGGATGTAAGGGGACGTTGGACGGCGGGCGGGGATTAGTGATGGTCAGAAGATGGTGGTCATTCGATGGGGCTTACGAGGGCAGATTTATGGAGGGTTTATTCTGTGGAATGATGATGCGTTTTAATGTGAAATTTTATAAAATGGAGAAACGTAGCAGCAGTATTTGGCTTCATAATAAAACTTCATAGATTAATCAAACAATCCTGCAGGTCGTTTTTAGTTTACTGAGACTATTTGTTTATTCAGTGTTGTTAGTTGTTTTGTTGAAGGAACAAAGTGGCTGGAGGTTAGGTTACGCCTCAAAATAGTATGAGAATTAATCTCAATGCTGAATTCACGTTCAACTAATTACGCTGGAATATTATTCAAAGTCCTGCATCTGAAACGCCTTATTGGGTTCCCAGTCTGTAGCAAATTAAGTCGTAGTTTTTGATGTGTTCAATGCCTCATGTTCGGCAACCATGCTCACTCACCCCCGCTACGAAAATATTATGAATGTGAACATCTATTTCTTGTAAATAACAATATTCATAATGGCTTATCTCCTTACTTATTTTTGAACTTTTAAAATATTTTTGATTCGACACGTTATATTTTGCTGACAGTTCTTGGTACTGTTTAGCGATTGACAGCTGCTGACGTTGTTTGGAGCTGCGGCTGACATTTGAACTGCAGCCCTGATAGGCTGTGACAACACGCTTTCAATCCTCACTGGCAGGAAAGCTGGGACAAAATGCAATGTACAGATACATTTTCAAAATATTTTGTCCAAACACCTCCACGCAGAACTTGGACAATCTATTGAAAATTTGTATCTAAATACAGTATTTTGCACAACAATCACAGAGAAGAATCATTACGTGCCAGGGTGGACTGACACGCAACCGTTTCCTGACAACCAAAGAAGTTTTTGTTGCTCACTCTTTTGTTAAAACATCCCCTCACAGAAATTGACTGCATTCTTAACATTAAACATGACGCGAACAGTCAGCAAACTAACTCATTGTTTTGTAATGATCTGGTCGTTAAATAAACTGAACTCCAACTCGAAACAACATTGTGGTAATATGTTCAGGCTTGTGTCAGATTTCACAAACCAATCAGCTCTCACATTTAGTGCTCTAAATCCAGTGATGAACACGTCTGGTTGTTCGCAGTTAAACAACAGAGTGGAAGCGCTGATAGTTGATTAGAGCTTAAGGTGCCCAAGACCTTCAACGAACTCCTAAACAAGTTGGATATGTTACAGTGATAGTAAAACTGCGCAAGGGAAAGGATGATATGGATTTTTAGGTGTAATATAACTACATTATAATTTTATTCAGATTTCGTTACTCGTTGAAGTTGCCTCGCTGATAGCATCGCAGTGCAGTTCATAATGTATTCCAAATCGATACCCGTCAATAAGACAAGTAGCGGTTCAGTCATATACTCATGATCTATTATTCTGCGGCTATTTTATTTCATGAAGCCGTAGACCCTATCGTTGGTGCGATGTTCAAGAGGCGACGGTATTGTACGGAGGTCTTGGAACGATAGCTCCATCGCAGTGACGGATGCTCCAGTTGGCTGCTTTTTCCGGCGACAATGTCACCGTACGAGCAAAATGTCCGATCGAGGAAGGCCTTGAGGAGCCTATCTAGTGCTGGTAACCTAACGCTGCTCCAAGATCAAACTCCGACGCGCCTGTGATAGTAACTGATGAACAACAGAGAGGCTGACTCAGTGGACGACTGGGTGGTTGCTAGAGCTGAATTGTTTTACAGTTTCGTTCCAATGTATTTTGTGCCAGTAACTTTTCACAGGCAAACTAACTATTTTACCGAAATATTATTAACTGACTGGCTTAAACTTTTCCTAGATGACATCTAGAAATCAGTTCGCTAAAACAATTTTATAGCCAAAGCCAGTCGTCATTAATCCTGGCTGCCATAATTAAAATGAAATGAAACTTTGACTTGTGGAGTACAGATAAAGATATTGACACTCTCCACTCTCCTCATACACTCAAACGCATCCAAACTTAGTTCAATGGCACTGAAAGGGTCCGGCAAGGAGACCCCACAACACACATTTTGGGTCAGGAGCGAAGTTCTGACCCAAAATGCGGGCCCGCTACCGGGCAGCAGGGCCCGACATCCGGACCTCTCCCAACTAAAACGCGAGAAAGCACATCAGGGCAACGACAGAACTCATCCACCACAACCATTCTCCACTCACGCCTATCCACTGCACGCTCTCTCGCAACCTCCACACTTATGTCTCTCATTCCCAACGCTTGCTTCATGTCATCCATTCACTCAAACATCGATCTACCTCCAGGCCGACGGATACTCACTTCCGTTTTCTTCAACCTTTCACCAATCTCCCACCGACCATCATCAATCACGTCCCGAACAATTTCAAAACACTTGAAAATACTCTGACTTCTAACTTTTTCATCATCTTCGTTTTAATTCGAATAACGTCATTATTGATCCCATTTTATAGCGTCTCTCAAGTCATGCTCCTCAAACATTTAATTTAGAGAACATTAACACTTCTACTCTCTTTTGCTCTCATTCTCCAAGTTTCTTCTCCGTAGAGCATAGTTGGGACAACTATCCACGCATACCCAACGTCCTACAGCTTAGTGCACTCTTCAGTGTACACACTACTTTACACATTTTTTTCTCGTTACTTAACATCAGTTTCCACTATTTCAGTCTTTTCCTCAACAGAGTCCATGGACTTGAAACACCACATTTCCCTCATTAACTCTCCATTTTGTAGGACATTAATTTTTTTCTCATCGTCATTTTTTGGATATCTCATTAGTTTAGCTTATCCTTCTATCTCCCACTCAACCAAACTCCGACACTATCATCAACAACTTATCGTTCGAATCTAACACCATTGCCGAATCATCGGCAAACGTTAACAGACTCAACATCCAACTCCGACCATTTGCTCCCAACAACTCTAAGCTTCGACTTATTACACACGCGTTCACCTCCCTGACCACTTCATCCACGTGTCATTGAACAACAAGGGAGACACAACGCAAACTTGTATCACTGTTAACCAAGCACTAACCCTACGCATGCCCTGCTGCCAACATTGAAACGCGGTTGAACCTTTAAAAAATGCCACACTCAATTCAAATGCAACAACCTTCATAGCGCTTCGATGTCGACCCTATCTTAGGCCTTTCCAAGATCCACGAAGGCCCAGAACGTATCCTTCCCCATTGCAAGGACCTTCTCCCTGACATGTCTCATTTCAAAAATCTGATCGGCACATTCTGTACAACTCCTGAAACCGCACTGTTTTTTGCCAATTGCACCATCCCTACTGTCTCCAATCCTCTTGATTAGTACTCTCCGTACAACTTACCGGCAACAAATAACAATTGATATCTCTCGGGTTGCATTATTAATTTATATGTCCTTTGCTCTTATACAGCGGGACAATGCAAGCACTGCGTCACTCAGTCGGCACCACGCCCGACTCAGGACACAGATTCAGTAGCCACACCAGCTATTTGACAATCTTATTCCACTCATCTTGTGGCACCACGTCACAGCGCTGTCCAAACCAGGAGCTTTCCTAGGTTATATCCCCTACACCGCTTCTTTTACCACTCTCCTAGTAATGCTCACCACAAGTCTCTCAAAGTCGACATCAGTGCACCCCCCTTCCCCCCCCCGACAACAATGTCAGCCTCTCTGACTACCTCAACATCCCAGAACTCGTCCAAAGAAGTGCAATAGTAGGTAGAATTTAATTGATAGATGGATCATCTGATCTTTCTTCATTAATATCTGAATAGGCTTTGTTTTGATTGGTCATTAATTTCCTCTACGTATAATCAAAGCACTGATCTTAGATTTGCAGTTAAATAGTTTTGCTAAATAAACTTTTACAAGCAGAACAATTTCGATAATATGCTTCTGAATCAATTCGATAGTTTCATTGGGTCGATACTGGCTGGAATAGTATTATGTATTCCGTGAATTTCCAATCATATCTGCAGATGACATGTTGGTCTTATTACTATTGTTTTCAACATAATCGTTAATTCATTGTCTGAGTCTAATGGGTAGACGAGATTTATTAGTTCAATTATATTCATAATCAGTGGCGGATTTTTTTAATGCTCCCCTTGCGCTGTTTTCAAGCAAGAAGTTACTAACACTTATATGAAATATTGAGAATTATTATTTTTTAATTTTGTTGAACTCTAAATTATTGTTCTGTAGTGAAAGAAATTTCGTTCACGATTGACTATTATGAATTTGTTAGGAATATATTTTCAATAATTCAATAGTGTGATGGAACATGATATGAAAAATGCATTTCTCAGATTGGTTGCAACACAAATACCGAAATAAAAATATATATCAAAGGTAAACTAAAAGGGCAAATGGTCCAGTTTCATTCACGTCAAAAATGTTTAACCAATAACGTATTACTTTTCGCTGCTCTACACCAGTCACTAGTTATTCTGATCGATCTCTTCAATTATGTATTGGAATTATTACAAGAGTAATTACGATTGATGAAGTATGGCAGACTTGGTAGAGTGACCTTCATCAAAGGCAGCACTCGTCACTTGATAAGACTAGGGTAAAATAATCCACCCACCATAAATAAATATTTTGCCGAATGGCACGCATTCACTTTTATTATTTCAATGCTTTCACGAGATGCATGTACCTGGTTTTATAATGTATATGTGTGCAAATCTAAGTACAATTCTCAACACACAATACTGTTCTTTCATAATTTAATTATGCGCCTTTCTTTTTCGGCTTACTGACGAAACCAGTTAGGACGGATTTGAAATCCCAAAGGTGCACTAATTTTTTAATCCAAATCTGATAACGGTGTACTAAGTTGGATGCTTGCATCCGTTGTTACGAATGCACAATAATCGGCATTTCGTTGAATATCTTATCGAATGAAATATCAGGGGGAGTTTGTTTTATTTTTATTGGTCAGTGTTTGGCTTTTCATAATCATCAGAAATGTCATGCTAAGTGTGGCCTGCTAGCCATGTTTGACTCGCAAAAACAGCGCTTCACGGCAGTCGAGACTTACGAACACGTTGCTGCCGGATCCCATTAGCAGTGCGTTACTTATCGCTCAGGCCGATACCTGAGATATCGTGCGTGGGGGGGGAGGGGAGCTCCACGATGTTCAGAGAGGGTGCTTAACACCAGTCACAAGCTGCAGACAAAGTGGGAATGACCATAGGCCTTGCAATGTGCCCAAAAGAAATTTACTATAGTGTAGTTTTGGAGCAGTGCAGAGTTGGCTGATCTTGCTGTTGATTACATTCCGTATGGATAAAATTATGATGGTGTTTTATTAAATAATATATTTCGATACTTCCAATGACGAAAAAAAATATTTTTTCGGTAAGAACAACAATTATGGTTGAGAAGTTTATCCTTTTTCAAAATGATTTACCGTTGTTTTGAATAATAGTAGCTTCCGTCTATTGCAATTCTAACATCAATTACTTAGGAAGTAATATTTGGCAATATCATTAAAATACTTTATATACCAACGTAAAAAAACGACTTCCCAGGTTTTACATAATTCTTTTTAGATCCTAAGGTTTGCACTGACATTCCAATTCTTGATTTGCGTATAAACTGTAACGCTTGAGCAACATATGCAACCGATGGAACATTATTTGGTAATGTACATTGGAATGAGGATAAAAGTACGAATGTATTTGTAGGAAAAGCTTACTACCAATAAACGAATTCGGTTTGGGGGTGAGAAATAATTTATATTGCCCACAGCCAACACTGTAAATAAGAATTGTATTTCACCACAGCGTCGTCACAGCATCGCACTGAATAGCAGTACTGCGTCACTGTATTGCACTGCTCCACAGCGAAGGGCTTCACTGTACTGTACCACAGTGCCGTGTCGTGTCAATACTGTTCTGCAACAGATTCCCGTATCGAGGTATTGTTCTGCAACACACTGCCGTGCCACGGTATTGTACTGCGATACACTGCCGTGCCACGGTATAGTACTGCAACACACTGCCGTGCCACGGTATTGTACTGCAACACACTGCCGTGCCACGGTATTGTACTGCAACACACTGCCGTGCCACGGTATTGTACTGCGATACACTGCCGTGCCACGGTATTGTACTGCAACACACTGCCGTGCCACGGTATTGTACTGCAACACACTGCCGTGCCACGGTATTGTACTGCGACACACTGCCGTGCCACGGTATTGTACTGCAACACACTGTCGTGCCACGGTATTGTACTGCAACACACTGCCGTGCCACGGTATTGTACTGCGATACACTGCCGTGATTAGGTTATATACTGCAACACATTGCTGGTCACGGTATGGTCTGCAACACAATGCCATGTCACGGTATTGTACTGCAACACAGAGCTGGTCACTGCATTTTACTGCAACACACTGTCACGGTACTCTAATGCAACACAGAACCATGCCCCTGTATTGTTCTACAACACAGTGTCGTGCTACTGTATTGTGCAACACCACATTGCCGTCACGCCGCACTGTGCCGTGCAGTGCTCCCCTGGCCCTTTGCCAGCTCATGACACAGTGCTGGGCCGCCAGTACCCGGCGACAACGACGGAAACAGTCGTTGACTAAAGCAATGACATCAACACTATCTCTGAGGGTTTCCTCCTGAAATAAGATTTCCGTAATTTTCCATCATGTTCAGTTTTATAGATGACCAGTGGTTTTTAAATAGACGTCGACCGTCTGCCCATGTGGGTGCCTTATATAAATACGACGTACATTGTTATTGACGAGCTGTTGCGGGTTCAGTCTGATGCGCGGAGAATTTCCACCTGCGGCATTATTATAGGTTACGAATTTAAGACTGGGGCAGTATGCGTCCGCGTTATTCTTGGCCGGCTTGTGTGCATCCGCCGTACGTGGAGGGAGGGGCAGGGAAGGGTGGGGGAAGGGGCTGAACCATAGTGGGGGGAAGATGAGGAAGGAGGGGCTTGACGATGCGTGTAATCGAACCGAAAATAGAATTCCGTCGGTTGGTGCAGCGTCAGGGGCTAGCGAGCGGTAAGCTGAGCTGAGACTGATGAGGTAACAACAGCTCTAGTGAGCAGCTCATGTAACCTGATAAGTTGTAGTAGTGGTCAATTACATGAGCCCTGCGGCTCCGGTAAGAATATTGCGAAGCAATATTATTATCGGAAGCTCAGTGTAATTTACTGACTCCAGATCGCTTGGGACTTTATGTTGCAAATGCAAATATATGCATAGGCAACGTCACTTAAGGCGTCCGAGCGGTGCGATCAAAGAAAGGAGGTGTTGGCTCGGAAACACGTAGCGCTTTTTACCACGGGAAATTTACTGTCAACCACTAATAGGAAATGAATAATTAAAATATTTATTGTGCCTAACGAACACAAATATCATCCCCTAAATTTTATTCATCGTTAATGCTATTTTAAAACCGGTAATATTCACCATGCATCTGAAGGACAGAACAGCAAATTTGCGTAATCCCAATAAAGACATTCCCTTGACTATCTTCCACTATTTTTTTTTATCGTCATATAATTAGTTGCACACTTCTACCAAGATTCGAGAAAAAGTAAACGCAACATTGTAAGTCAAACAAAAACGTTGCATAACGAAGAACGCTGAGTGATTGCACCAGGGTTAATGTTTTGATCAGGGTAAAGCAGTCATGAATAGTTCCAGGTAAAAACACTTCCAATTATATATATA
>SDVV010006896.1:0-10192 GCA_016164225.1 Gammarus roeselii
TATAATTGACCAAGTTTGATTGTCCACCAAGAATATGTCTTGAACATGCGTGAACGTATCTGCAACCGACCCCAAAATTGTTCATCTAAATACGTTTCTTTAAACATAAATAAATATGTATAAATAAATCTTGTTTCATTGTCTACAGAAATACGTGAACGTATCTGCAGCTATTCGTTTCTTAACATTGTGTCCTGGCAAAACTCTGAAAAATATACACATTCAATGGGAAAAAGGGAGTGAATTTAATCAAATAATATCAATCGTTCTATAAAATATCTTGTATAAACTACGGTCTTCCCTTATAAAGAGAAAGATGTCCAACCTAGGTATGATAACGATTGAGCAATGATATCCTACAGTATCTACATCGAATACATAGCATAATGTATGGGCAATAACCATTGAAAACTAAATAGAATCGTTATAAAAGCTTCTATTCAAATGAGTCATTCAATAACAACCTCCTACCGTGCGAAATAATCCAATACAATTATACATAGCGTTGACAAGACCAACTAGCGTACATCTTTATAATCCGTCCGTAAGCTAGCATAACTGTCACAACCGTAACCGTAGGCAAACTGTGTTCTCCGAGAGGACCATATATCTTGCGATAAGATCTTTGTGTGACATTCGATTGATAGAGATCATCAAGCTATTTACCACTTGCTGTTGAACTATAGGAGACGCTTCCATTTGCATTTTATCCACCATATAAGTAATTGGCCAGAATAGAACTAAATACACCTTCAAGTATAAGGTCCAAGCGACTAAGTAGGTCACACTAAGAAATAACATACTTCCTAAAATTACATTACCCGAACAAAAAAAAATGCGTTTCGGTGAACTAAGACGCCTGACTCTCCTCCCCTTTCCTCTTCCCCTATCCTGTCCCGCACCCTCCCGGGTGTTTCTCTCTGTACCTACAGTAATTAACTTGTCCAGAAAAGCAAATGTCATAACCTACAAGTACAATGTCTGAGATAAACAGCGACTCAGTCGGTCACGCTAACAAATAACATACTTCCTAACAATTACATTGACCGAATAAAAGAAATGCGTTTCGGTGAACTATATCCTGGAGCGCATCCAACTTTTTGCCGATTGGGGTACTCGTGGAACCCTCAAAAAATTGCGTTTCGGTGAACTATACAATACTCTTGCGAACATTAGAAAGTTTTCATGCAATATTAAGAAAGGAGGAAAAGTGTACACCGATCCCGAGTGTCGGCACACCCCAATCTGACAGGAAAATATTGTTGATTGGTCAGAAATGAGGCAAATGATTTTCAATGTGAAGAAATGTAATGGTATGCACATAGGTTCTCATAACCTCAAGCACGAATATTTAAATTCGGGAAAGGAACTTATTCCCGTAACCGAAGAAAGTGATCTAGGTGTTATCAATAGTAACGAATTAAAATACAGCAAGCAATGAAACGATGCTGCGAAAAGCTGCGATGAAATGCAATGATATCCCGCCCTATCCCGAACATGAACAGAAACAGTATTCTAATGTTATACAGTACATTTGTTAAACCTCATCTCGAGTATTCCGTCCAGTGCTGAAATCTATATCTCCGTAAATGCTTTATTATATTAGAGAAGGTTCAACGTAGATAAACCAAGTTTATCCCTTTTCTGCGCAATAAGTCGTACAAAGACAGACTGCGTGAATGCAATCTTTATTCCCTAAAGAAGTGTCGAGACAGAGGTGACATGACCGAAGTGTGGAATATTATGAAGAGAAATGAAAACGTCGACAAAGCGAGCCTCTTCACTGTAGATGCGAACGAAATGACCAGGAATATTGGATACAAAATCGTTGGTAAGCGGCTCTCCAATTAAGCAAAATTTCTTCACGTAAAGAGTGGTCGAAGAATTGAACAAACTCTTAGGGGTGGTTGTAAACTGCGAAACAATCGAAACATTCAAGTCACTAAGCGATAAATTCTACATGAATCGCAGTTAAATAACTGCCGAGTATAGCACACTCAACAGCATGTTCGTGAAAAAATGTGTCCGGCATTGACAGCCGTACGGTCAAAATAGTGACCGACATTGTCATAAACGGTGTCTGGCATTGGTACATGCCGTTACAAAATGATGACCAGCATTGCCGCCGGTCTGCATTGGTTTAACGAAAAATGAAACTGAGACAATCTCAGATTTGCATCTAGGGTCGGTAACTTTCTCTTCGGATGCTGAATTGAGTGATTTCGAGTGCCATCGTTCAATTCAATGTCCTACTACAACCGTTCCGCTTGCCTGATATTTTGAACAACAAAAAATTAGACAGACGCATGAGGCTCATTTATACCCTCCGCACACAGTGTTCTATGTCCGAAAAGCCTTGAGCCTTTTGAACGATGAGTCTTGCGTGTTCATTGGCTGGAATACCGAGGAGGCGTGACTCATCGATCAAAAGGCTCAAGACTTTCGGGATTTTGAACATCGTGTGCGGAGGGTAGTAGACGTTCTACGTCAGTACTAATTTTTGTAATAATTAAAGGCAACAAAGTTTAGGCCAAAAGACCTGGTGTTGTCTTCATGCGCTTGTAAACTCAGTAAGCCAATTCAAGAAGAGCGATGAGTGTACAGGAGATCAGATGATGCACTCACCAATCAAACAAGCGTGACGAGAAGGCGGAAGATGAGATCATGCAACCATCTATCAAAGAAAAGCGAGAAAATGCACCCATCTCTCAAAGAAGCGCAACGAATGCTTAGAATATCTGCTGATGCACCCACCTATCAAAGAAGCGCTATGAGTGCACGGAGATTAGATAATGCACCCATCAATCACAGAACAGCGACGAGTTCACGGGAGATCAGATAATGCGCCCACGAACAAGAAAAAGGCGACGAGTGCACGTGAGATCAAATAATGCGCCCACGTACAAGAAAAGGGCGTCGAGTGCACGGGAGATCAGATAATGCACCCACGTACAAGAAAAGCGCGACGAGTGCACGGGAGATCAGATAATGCGTACACGTACAATAAAAGGGTGACGCGTGCACGGGAGATCAGATAATGCGCCGACGTACAAGAAAAGAGCGACGAGTACACGTGAGATCAAATAATGCGCCCACGTACAAGAAAAGCGCGACGAGTGCACGGAAGATCATATAATTCTCACCTATCAAAGAAGGGCGACGAGTGCGCATGAGATCAGATAATGCGCACATTTATCAGAGTGGCGTGACGAGTGCACGACAGGTCGGATAATGCACCCGTCTATCAAAGAAACGCGACGAGTGCACAGGAGTTCAGATAATGGACCCACCTATCAAAGGTTCGCGACGAGTGATTGGAAGACCAGGCAATACACCTACCTACCAGAGAGGGGCGATGAGTGAACGGGAGATCAGATAATACACCCACCTATAAAGGAGAGTAACGTCTGAGCCGAAAATCAGATAATGCACACACACACCAGGAAAGTTTGACCAGTGCACGGGAGATTAAACTTAAACAAGAAGCGTGATGAGTGCACAAGATTTGAGATATAATGCATCCATCTATCAAAAATGCGCAACGAGTGCACGGGGAATCAGATAATGCGCACATTTGACAGAGAAGCTCGTCAAGTGCACGAAGATCAGAAAATGCATCCACCGATAAAATAAATGCGACGAGGACACGGGAGATCAGAAATTGCACCCACCTTTCAACGTAGCTCGACGAGTGCTCAGGAGATCAAATGATGCATCCACCTATCAAAGAAGCGCATCAAGTGCATGTGAAATCTGTTAACGCACGCACCTATCAAAGAAGCGCAACCAGTAGCAGCCAATTTAGTCATTTGAAGTACATTACTATAGTAATGGTCGTAGTAGTAGTAAGAATACTAATACTAACAAACTAACAAAACATCTATCAAAATATATCTCAATATTACAATGACAAGCTCCGCAACATTTTATACCAATCGTCAGTACTTATTTTCATGCATGCATATTCATCAATAAAATATTTAGATTATTGAAGGGTGACACAAGTATATTTCGAACGGCAGAATTTTTCTTGTTGTTACGCCCCTTCAGTGAATATGCCGCTTGTAAATATTTATAAATAGATGAATACATTACTAAATAATTGAAGGCGTGAAAAATTACCCAATATTGTACCATCGAGTGCCTCAATAAAGATATTTAATATTTATATTGTTACTGTCACACTTTGATTCAAATATGTCGGTAGTGGTACCGGAAGCTAGTCCAAATACAAAATATAGCAGAATAATACTCAACGCGTATTGAGTAAAAACTCAGCTTCAATCAAGTAATAAGATGCCGTAAAAATGTGTGGAAAGTTTGGGTACGGAACTTTTTCTAATCCAAGATTTGCGTTTTATCGTATCAAGTTTTAAACGGCAAACATATCGATATAGTTTTAATCACAGAAACAAGATTTTTTCACAAATTAATTATTAAAATACCGAACCCATTCTATGCATGTTTAAGTTTCAATATGAACTTCTTCATGGAAGTCTGAAAAATATTCGAATCATAAATTCAAATGACATATTTCAAATAACACTTTCAGTTGGTAACACAACTATTATTTGTCCTCCAAACATTCTATTAATTTTTTTTCCTTAGACCATATATATCAAATCTGAGGCTTGCTTACTGCTTTGAAGACTGTTATACCTACATAAATCCAGTTCACGTAACACATATAATGTGTTTAGACTTTAGCGAGCAATGATCGCCGAAAAGCTGTTATTTAGAAGTTACTTCGTTAATAATAACGGCGGAAGTTGAAGGGGGACAACATTTTTGTTCATGGAAGGCGTGATATAAAAATTTACGTTATCCTCCTATAGAAATGTCATGGCATTTTTATACCAAATACTCACTGTTTTATAACAAGTCTAATACTATACACAAGTCCTTCAATTTTATGTATGTTGGTCCATTCTAACGTACTTTAGCGGAAACTGAAGTGCACGTCAAAGTATATCCTTCTATTTTCCTATGAGTGCAAATGAGATGAAGGAAACCGTGAGTTACAGGAAGCGTTTTTGCATGAGGAATCCTTACACACTCTAATATGTATCGTTGTTCAATGTATAAATACTTAGACGATCATAAATGATCGTTCATGGGTGCCGAGCCAACGATCTCTACAGTAGCGCAGTATAGAAGGACAGTGACAGCTTGCTGTGTGGGCTCTCGGAACTCAATAAATTGAGTACCAAGAGAGCCCACACAGCTATCTGCCGTCCTTCCTTCATAGATAATAAGCATCATTTTACGATCGTGTATGATCGTTCAAATCAACCGACCATACCCTCCACCAGCGGAAGGACGAATCGATGCTCTAGCCTCCTGAGCTCTCAGCCCCTCAATAAATTGAGGGACCGAGAGCACAGGTAGCGAGCATCAAAGTCCTTTCGCTTGTAATGTATACGTTTGCGTACTTCCGCATGCCTATATCATCTGTAATCTTCCATTTTGAAGGTGTTTCCATGTCATGCTTGTAAAAAAAAATTATCACCAAAATTTGTCTGCGATGCGATTTTTTTTTCACAGATAGATTTCACCAATTCTGAGGAGTCCAGCGTGTTCCGAAGATTTTTCTATATCGATTTATATATTTTTTTCGGTTCTTTAGTGCCTTTTTTACCCCTTAATTTTGTAATGGAGCGCTGTCGCTTGCATGACAGCCAACCATGGTTAAAAGTGGTTATTTATGTGTTTCGGTTAATAATGTTGGAAGTTGATGGGGATTTTGTTGATTCAGGTCTTATTTTACTCGTGAAAACAAGACGGTTCGATTTGAGTTCGCACATGATCATTTCTGTTGCTGAGAGGCGTACTATAAAATTAACGTGAACGCCTAGAGAAATGGTGAAAAGCTGTTATTTAAGCTTTTCGGCACTAACGTTGGAAGTTGATGAGCGATTTTGATGATTCAGGTCTCATTTTACTCGTGAGAACACGACAGTTTGATTTGAATGCTCACATGACCAGTTCCGTTGCTGAGACGCCATAGAGAACTGTCAGGACTTCGAATTTTCTTAACTATCGGGTATGATTAAAATCTAAGGCATGCATGATAATTAGAAAAGGGATTTTAGTCATATTATTGATGTTTGTGACTCGCCGCTGTCCATTTTCACTGGGTCTGACGTTTAAATTCTGATGAGTTTGCGTCCTATGTCCAATTTAGGTTTATAGCACCTCTTGTAGAAGGTATTTTTGAAATCTGACACTTGCATGATGATCGAGGACTGTTTTCTTTCTACTTGTTACGGTTTGCGAACGTTTTAATGCCGTGTCATTTTTGTGAGTGATGTTAAAGGCTGCAATTGTATGAATTTGTGCTTTTTACTCCACGGATTACATCATATCATGTTTGTTGTTGTAAATGTTCAAAATGTGACCCTTGCAGCGTATTTGCACAACTTTTCTGACTAGAACTCATGATGTTTACTACCTTCAATGATCTATTTCGAGCGTGGGAGGCTCGTGAAATGCTGTGAAATATCTGATTTCTTTTCATTTCACGATCGTTTCAGGAAACATTGATGAATGACTTTTTTCGTATGTGTATTATTGGCAATCTAACAGTTGTTGTGTGCTTGTACGATGGCTTTCATATGGATTGATGATGACACGCCATTTTTTTGTGCACTTGCGGTAAGTTTAGACGGTGGAAAATATTGTTCTCTGTGCATAATTGTTACTCGTTGACAAACATATTTTTAATTTCTAAATTTGAGCTTGTAACATTTTTTCAATGAGTGCATCGTGTTCCTTGAAACTTTTTACTATTTGAAGTCGTGTTATTCGATTTTTTATGGTCCGTTTTAAACTTGCATTTGATGTATAATGAAATTAGAACATTCTGATTTCCGGGAGTCGCAGCGAGATTTTGACAAATTTATAATGGCGGTTGCGGCTATACTGGTGGACTGTAGTCAATTGTGAGTACAGATTCGAATTCAGGAAGTGCTTTTCCATACTATTTTCTATCTTTCAAAGTGCCGACGCGTGTGTTTGTGAAAAAAAAACACATTTATTTGCATGTTTTGGGCATGAAGCAGCTATCCAAAGTAGTCGACAGTGACATTTTTTTAAAAGGTATACAAAATGCTATGAAGTGAAATTAGTGAATGAACAAATCAGGTTAAAAAGTATTTTTCGTGTTTTTTTGAAAATTGTGTCGAAATTGATTATTGTATCTATGGGTTATATGCAAATTTCCATCCCCTAGAGAATTGTTGGGCGTTGAATTTTTCTTTATGATTGGTTCAGATTGGCGATTGAAGCCCCAGCAGAGGCTCAATAATGAAATTTGTGGGTCCGGCACTATAAATGTGAAAAAACGAAAATTGCACCCCGTAGATTGGACTTGTTTATATTTTTTTTCACACGAATTTAAGGATCACTTGCGGGCCTTCCTACTATAAGAACCAAGCGAAAACTCGAATTCTGTTGATTTTTTTAATGTTGAGCAAAATAAATTTCCGCCTAAATAATTAAAATTTCGAGTTGTTTGTTGAGAGTTTTTTTCTTGCTCGTAATATGATACGGCCAGGTAGTTGCATTGGAAATTCGATCTTACATCTTTTTCTCATCTGAAATCGTCGTTTCAACTTTTTTAGAAAAAGACGTTTGCGGAAACGCTGACGGCATACCCTTAACCCAGTTGTTGGGGCATGTATTTGTATGAATAATGTATTTTGTGCATTCAACTAGCTCCCACTAGAGTCTAAAAGAAATTCAAGGAAACGTTGTATGTTCGTTAACATTTTATTTTTTTAACTTGTGAAAAAAAAACATTTGGATTTTGAGACCCGATTGCGGTAAGTAGGAAACGTGTGACGACAGCCGTGTCTGAGATGAAAATGTGCTGTGTCCATTTATCTTTGCAACGAGCCTATTTTTAAGTGTGTAGGCTGTGACAACCTATCAAAGAAGCGCAACGAGTGCATGGGAAATCTGGTAATGCACGCACCTATCAAGAAGCGCAACGAGCACTTCTTTGATAGACGTAGAAGCTCGACGAGTGCGTGGGAGATCAGATGATGCACCCACCTATTAAAGAAGCGCTACGAGTGCGTGGGAGATTAGATAGTGCGCTACACATCACTGAATCTCTAATTTATCGTATAACTTCGCAAATTCTATCCACAAGGTTTTAATAAAGTTGTCATGAATTCAAACACTCTGTAAAATCGACATCACGTGACATATTAATTTTTGATTTCTGGAACGGATTGAAAAAGAGTGGATATTCCATGTGTTAGTGCATTAAAGAGCAAAAAAAAATCGGTTTAGGAACATGGGACCCATTTTTTAACGCAAATATGAGTCGTTCGGATGAGGCTTGCAATTGCACTTGGAAAGTTTTTCTAGCTCATTTCTGTCCCGACTTTGACTAGCAGCTTCTTCATAAATTGAATTGTCGTTGGCTTACGTAGGGAGACAATAGATTCAGTCTCTCTCCAAACCCAGTAGTTGAGCGACTGAGAACAAAGCTTGAGCGAGCCAGGGCATGTTCGTTCGGCGGCTGATTACTCGCTCCGGGAATTTGTTCGATAAATTGCGAGACACTCGTAGGAGCAGTGAGCAGGAATATAATTTTCTTGATGGTACAATTATTTCAACCTAACAGCTGGTCACAATTGCTCTCCTAAAGGTGCACTAGATTTTGCGCCATCGAAATTCTGTTTACAATTGATATCAGTGGAATACGGTCCATTTAATAACGAGGCAGTCATTTAAAGCGTCACAAATACGTTAATATATTTTCCGGAGGCCATTAATAATCACCATCTGAAGAAATGCAACGAATGACTGGCGTTTAGAAGAAGACGATTCAGCCATTCTGCTTGCGTGAACGCGCTAAGAGTACTCGTCGCCAACTCCCCGATTTCATCTAATTCCAAAAAAACGGGTTATTGTTAGCATACAATGGTTTGGCTTCCTAACAATAAATACATTTTCTCATTCACGTGATCGTTGAATTACTTGGATCAGGGGTTGCATCCAGCTGCTGATTTTGAACGCGGCTGCGTGGGAGTTTCGTTTTGGTTGGACGGGTCAAGAAAATTATGTTGCTTATGATATTTTTCAATAATTTGTTTCCACAGGGCGCTTTCAGAAAAAGTATTAACAGATTGTTTACCAAAAACACTAGCCTAACAAAACGAAGTGGTGATTTTTTTTTATCTCTACTGCACCTTAGTAGTAGGTATGCAGTCCAAACCGCTTTCTATAGTCATTTTGGTGGGCGGGGTAGGGCGCGATGCATGCAACCTTGACTCAACCGGTCCGTACGGGGGTTAGCGCAGAAACGGGGTGGGCGGGAGCGTAGGGTACCGGAACTGGTTTGACGCGGAAGAAGCGGCCAGCCGGAATGATGGAAACGGGTCATTTATTTACATAAGGTTATTAGCATTTCAATGCTTGTGGGGATATTGCAACTTCGTTGCTTTCATATTGCACGTTCACTGCTGTCTCCTCTGAATGTTTTTTTTTGGGTATTGACAAACATACATTTATAGTATTTTTATTGATAATAATTTATATGTATTATTTTATATTAAAAAGCCTCACTCTCCGGACACCTTCATGATGAATTTTCAACCTCGATATCATTTTTTACGTTGCTAGCTGTTGATCAATTTTACATCTGGCACAGATTCAATTAGTTTATTGTTATTTTTATCCGATTGTTTTGATCAGTACCCTGCGCTAAGCTTTACTTACCTATACAGTATCTCCTCCATTCTTTTTTCTATGCTAAGAGATATCCGATGAAGGAAAATAGATACAATATTAACAGGATGACTGAATCATTCCTAGAGAAGAATCACTTAAGAATATATTTGACTAATTCAATGCTTGATTGGTGGGTTCGTAGAGGTGGGGGCTTGGGATATTTTTGTATGTTTTGTTCATTTAGCACTATATATTCTTTTATAGGATTAGTGTGGTAGGCATGTCTTATAACTCAATTTTCAGCCTTAGTGTGCGAACGGCCCTGTTTGTACCACCCTGAAGGTAAGATTGCAGGCAAGGTTCTGTGTTTCCCATCTATTTATTTCATATGTATATATTATCTATAGGAATAGTATGGATTATTAGTATGATTATTGGCTAGTTTAGGTATGTATTGTGGGATGATGCAGCACCTACGGTCGAGAATCTATCTACCCCATATTGCATT
>SDVV010006897.1:0-18125 GCA_016164225.1 Gammarus roeselii
CAAGGCTGTATATGGTTCACCATATATTGGTGGTGACAAGGCTGTATATGGTTCACCATATATTGGTGGTGACAAGGCTGTATATGGTTCACCATATATTGGTGGTGACAAGGCTGTATATGGTTCACCATATATTGGTGGTGACAAGGCTGTATATGGTTCACCATATATTGGTGGTGACAAGGCTGTATATGATTCACCATATATTGGTAGGGAGTTTGAATGGGAAAACATGCCTGAATGAAGAATGAATGAATCTCCATGTCGATTGATATCCATCATGCAACAGATGGCGTATCCATCATGCAACAGATGGCGTATCCATCATGCACCAGATGGCGTTATATGGCGAGCGTTGGAGACATCATCCTCTTGCAAGAAACCATTTCTGGTTGAATCACCGAAAATAATAGTATAAGTTAGGTCGCATATGTAATCTTGTTGGGATTACTCGTACATAGTTAATATCTCGAACTAGCACAGCTCATAGTCGTTGTGATAAAATTAATCTGAATTATGTAATGTATCTCTTAGTGGTTGATGACCCGTACATGTGTGTGTTAAACCATACATTTACCAATAAAAAAAGGGTGAGATCGGCTTCGTACTGCATGGTCTCCCAGGCCTAGTAAAGTAGGTCACTAAACAAGTTTTGCTAACAATTTGAAACATCGTCTGATCAGATAACCCTCGCATGATCCTCGCATGACCCTCACACGACCCTCGCATGGCCCTCGCGAGACCCTCGCGTGATCGAGCTATTCCATCCCGTCAGCAAAACTTCTCATGTGGTCATCGTCAGCCACTCTCAGTCACTAAAGCATGACAGAAATTGCACGTGTGATGTTCATGACGAATCTCACTTCTGCTCACGGACGAGACAGACATCCATTCTGGTCGGGCCCGCTAAGCCGAACAGACACCACCTCTTGATGGGGAATTGACACGCTCACATCAGATACCACTTCATTAAATAAATTCAGCTTACAACCCGGTCGTTTCCAGCGGGACGAGACTCGACGTTTTTTTTAATATAGTAAAAAGAATTGCGGGAGTGTTGGCTGCCTCAAAATAGATCCTTCAGAGAAGAACATCAAGATCTGATAAATTTAATCGAGTCTGATATGATTCCCGATACCCACAAAATGAGCTTATTTTCAGCCCCATGAAAAGAAGAAAATAGCGCCAACGTTTGCATGCACGTTACAAACTTCCCTGTGATACTGGATAACTACAGAAAGTCAAGGTCAAAATAAGAAGCAAGCACATCTACTTCAGAATCGACGATGAACCAAACCTTAAGAAACACATCTGCTTCATCGTCGATAATGAAACCAGTCGAAGTCAGGATATGATGCGAACTCATCTGTTTCATCGGCAATAATGAAAGAAACTGAAGTCAGGATAAGAAGCAAACTCATTTCCTTCCAAGTCGTTTATGAAGCCAGTTTCAAGCATCCCTTCTCTAGCTCCACCTTCACCTTTGAGAATAAGACACAACGTCGCCATCCAGTCAAGTCTTCAATTGGAGACGATGGAAGGGTTCGAGGAGAACGAGGCTGATCAGAACCTTGGATTTCCCTCGGGATGCCGCTGAGCTGATGATTTACCTCCTGCTAATGGAAATGGGGGCCCTCAGGCGGACACAAGAGCCAATCCTACAACGACCCACTCGAACGCGCGTTCAACGATGGGATCGGAGACAGAAGGACATGTCTCTTAAACGAAGGAGAACAGTTCTGAGGAGCGGAGCTGAATGGTCTCTGAAGTTAAGGGGAACTAATTCTGGAGCTGAGAGACATATCTCAGAAAAGCTGACAATAACTGGTCCCCGTAGCTGAGGAGAACAGGTCTCAGAGGAGCTGACAAAAACCGGCCTCAGAAGAGCTGACAGAAACAGGTCTCAGAAGAGCTGACAAGAACAGGTCTCAGAAGAGCTGACAAGAACAGGTCTCGGAAAAGCTGACAAGAACAGTTCTCAGAAGAGCTGACAAGAACAGGTATCAGAAGAGCTGACAAGAACAGGTCTCAGAAAAGCTGACTAGAACAGGTCACAGAAGCTGATAAAAACTGGTCTCACTTGATGAGGGGAACGAGTCTCTGGAGCTGATTAAATCAAATCTCAAGAGCCGAGGAGGACAGCTCTCAGGAGCTGAGAGCAGGTCTCAGCAGATGAGAGCAGGTCCCAGACGCCGGGAGCAGGTCTCAGGAGCTGATAAGAACAGGTTGCAGGAATATAGGATTACAAGTATGAGGAGGGGAAAGTGCAATTTCTGGAGCAGAGGAAGACAGGTCTCAGCAGCTTAGGAGAATATGTCTCCGAACCTGCTGTGAACAGGTTTCAGAAGATGAGGGGATCAGGTCTCAGGAGCGGAGGTCGACGGGTGTCAGGAGCTGAGAGGAACAGGTCTCCAGAGCGGAGTGGGCCAGGTATCAAAAGCGGAAGAAGAGAGGTTTTAGGAGCTGAGTAGGACAGGTCTGAGAAATGTATGAGTACAGGTACGTCTCAGGGGCACAGAAGAACTATTCTCTGGAGCGAGGAAGACGGTCTCGGAAACGGAGGAGGGCAGATCTCAATTACGAAGGAGAACAGGTCTCAGGAGCTGAGGAGAACAGGTCTGAGGAGCTCATTTGAATAAGACTCATAGCTGAAAACAAACAGTTATTGTAATATGAACAAAATAGGTCCCTCCATCACCATGCCAAGTCTTGGTGCGGCACTGCTGCGGCTCGAGTGTGTGGAGAGCTCCTTAGTAGTTAATACGGGTACGAAAACGCAAATCCGTGATACGGACAATGTAATGGTTAGGTTGTATCTAATTACTTCGGGTGTCCGACTTAGCCCCTTATGTACCTCGGACATTGTGATTATTAATTACTTTAGGGTCAAGTTAATAACTTTTGGGCCAAGTTAATGACTTTTGGGAACCTTGGCTTCTCGTGAGTCAGATAACAGGTCAAAGAGGCTTACGGATGGCTTACGGCTGGCTTAAGGCTGGCTTAAGGCTGGCTTACGGTTGACTTACGGGCGGCAAGGTTTCATGTTATGAACATTTTAATTGATATGATTTATCAATGTTAATTGTATTTATATGTGTTTTTTCTTTTTCAGATGGCTGTATTGGGGTAGACTTGGTCACTAACTGTTGCTCATTAAATATATTTATTCGTTGCTGGTAGGAATATTGTTGTAACACATTTTTGGAGGGGTGGGTGCGGCAAGGGACCCCTTAGGCAAAAAGTTGGATGCGCTTTGGAAAATTAGATGAGATTGCTCATGCCTGTTATTTGAATTGTTTACATTATGTCCGTGGCACGATTGCTATGTTTGAGTGTTTATATCATTATATTTTTATGTCTGGCTTAATGATTCGTTATATCTTTTCTGTACTTATATGTTTGCATTCCTATCTAGTTGGGGTATAATTGAATCATTCGGTGGTTGGTTGGTGGGTTCTCAGCGGTTGGATGCTTGGTTAAAGCCTGCTGGTTGGATTTGGAGCAACGTTTTGTGTTTTTCATCTATTTAATTCATATGTATATAATATCTATAGGGATAGTATGGTATAATATTTTGGTAGTTGACGGGTTGATGTATATATTTCTTAGGATGCAGTAGCTTCGTTACAAGAATCTATCTACCCCATAACGCAATATCCAGTTTTGAACCAGATAAATCGGTGTTACCATGTATCCGCATGTTCCAAATGAATCGTTATCAAGCGTATGTAGACTGTTCGGGTAGTCTTATCTCGATTTTTTTTGTATAGCGAGTGTCGGTTGGATGCCCTATAGCGAGAATTTTTGAACGATATGGATTTATTGTAAGTTATTATATTGTGTTATGTATACATATAAATAATCGGTTGATATATGTTGAATTTGTATTGTTTTCGGATTTTTTAATAGTTATTTGATACAGTTCTAGGGATTTTTAGGATCTTTTAGGTTTACATCTTACATGTAGCACAATTTTCCAGGCATGATTGGTCGGGTATCGCATCATTTTGGTATTTTTATGTATATGTATATGACATTCTATTACGATTAAGCCGTGGTTACTTTAGTTAAAGAAGATTCAAATTACCCCTGTTCTGAACTGAGTTAGAGAATAATTTCATCAGATTTGTATATACTATAGCGTGTTCGTGTAGAAGTACTCCACATCATTTACTATATGTTTCAGTTATGTAAATCAGTTATGTAAATAATTTCATCAGATTTGTATATACTAAAGCGTGTTCGTGTAGAAGTACTCCACATCATTTACCATATGTTTCAGTTATGTAAATCAGTCACATGTCTTGGCAACTTATTTACGTTAGTTGTTTGGTTGGTTAAATGCTAGTTTTTTTTCGTACATTAGGGGTTTCAATGTATGTTTTGGGTATGATAGAGAATTGCTATAACTCAAGCGTTTTAGTAAATTCCATTCAGTTTTGTATGTTTTCTGTACAGTTTCTATCTTCGATGCAAGGTATTTGGTATTTTATACAATTATAGGAATATTAGAATATATAACGTTTAAATCTGCAATGTAGCACATTATTTCACGAATAACATTATTTCACGTTCCTGGTACAATATTTGACAGGGATATTATAGACATAAAAGATTCAATTTGTTATAAACTTGATCTTGTTGTTAGTTTATTGTATGTTTCTTGTAGGACCATACTTCAATTTTTAGGAGGAGTTAGAGAGTCCCTTAGGCAAGAGCTCGTTGCGCTTTCGTTTATTTGTATAAGTAGACTGATTTACTATGATGGATACCCTAGTGTATTACAGTTTTGAATTTTGATTAGAGCAGAGTATAGAATTACGTTGTAATTTATTATTGTTGCATGATTTTTTCCACGATAATCATATGAATTTATGTTTAAGAGGTGTAAATCCGTACTGCATCTTTCTGGAATTTCGTCCTTGAACCCTAGCAGGTGTGTAGTTTAACGTTTAGTAGACGATTTACTGGATGGATGGGTCCTAGGCAAGAGGCGGTTTACACTCTTTGGTAGTCATTTGAAGTTCATCCATGTTCAACGTGAACTTGTAAGTTCTTGTGGATTTCGGTCTTATGTTCCATGGGTTTGTTAGAGAGGCTATGCGACAAGCTGCTGATCGTTGCATTGATTTACTTAGATCGTCAGTGAACAGATGCCCAGATTTTTATAGCCACACTCTTCGAGACTCATGTCAGGCCCATTCTTGACAACTGCACCTGGGTATAGATTCTTGGTTATGTCCAGAATGTGACTTTGCTCGACGTTGTTCATAGATGATGTACTAAACAGATGCATGGTATGTCAGAGGTTTACCCCTAAATTTGTTATATATCAGTGGTAGATTGCTGAGAAGTGACCTAGTAAAGCATAGTAAAGTTCGTTGTTATGACACAGTGGTCTTCGATTTTGTCCTACTATAGGCATAGCATCAGTTAGGTCTAGGAATTTGTCAGAGATTTGAACGGATACCGTAGTATTATTACTTTATTATGCATGAACTCAGTGTTTGTTTTAAATGCCAGATATTTTCGGTATGACTGTTATGTTAGTATACGATTTTTCATGAACCAGATCACGTGTGATATTGGTGTAGGTTATATCCTCTGGGGTGTGGTAGGATACGTTAATCAATGTCGGTTAGTTAATCAATGTCGGTTAGGGGAGAGTAGAGAATCTAATTTAGCTATTTTATAGTTCTTGTTGTTGTATGGTTTTCATTGGTTATCATATGAATATATCTGTATTGGGTATAAATTCGCCAAAATTCATAGAATGTAGGGCATAAAATACGCTTAATTGGATGTAATGATGAAGAATATGGGTACGTTTTACCTCTCGACGTTGGATTTGGGTCCGGTTCCAAGTCGTCTTGGAGAACTAAATACCGAATTTGTGTAGAGTGTTAGTGTTAAAATTTTCCATTAATTTAATGTATATCTCAATTATGTTATCCGTTCGCATGTCTTTACTAGATGCGTATTCCCGCAGGTCGTACTTTTATAAATGTTTGTGATTTGTTTGCATTTTGTACAGTTAGAAATAATTGATTAATTCAGGCTTTGTTATGAGATATCGTTCCAATTCAGAATATCTGACTTATTTGAGCATTCACAATATTCACTGCTGCATTTTTCACTAAAGGTTTGTGATGATGGCCGTAATCCTAACCCATCCTTACCTATCCTAAGCTAATCTAACCAAGGATTATATTTTTTCTCGTTTTCATACTTATGTTATGTATTTCTTCATTGATTTAAGCTTTATTCATATCAAACTTCTCCACTTGGCTACATAGTTTAAACCAATCTTTAAAAATGTGTGTACCTATATATATATTTTTTCACTTTGCTTGTTAGCTCGTTAGTAGACTGTAGAGTTCAAAACGATTATGTAAGCTTGCCGCACATGTCAGTGATTGTTATGGTTGATGAAGCGTTAGCAAGTTTTATGTATGGTTTTACTGTTAGAATAAGATTTCTCGCTGTAATATCGGATTTGTGGCTCCTATCATTTTACTCTATTATAACGAATATTGAACAAATCCACTCGAACAGTTTACTACAGATCTGTGATGAAAGGTCCACAGTCAACAGGATCTAGGGTAAAAATCCTGCCTAAGATGAATAATTAGTGAAATATATATCAATGTACGACACGACAAGATAGATCAAATATTAATGAATGCAAAATGAGTTGCCATTCACCGCCAGATACGTTGATACCTAACCCAACCAACTTACCCAATAATAATATATTTTGTTTCAAGTTTGATGGTTATGCATGATATCTAGTAATTATTTTGTGCGATGTACAAATCCCTCCACACGGCTCTATTTTTTTTCAATATCACACACCAGGTACACACATACACGCTTTGTACGCATATGCCGGGATATGCCGGCGTAATGTAGGAGTAAACAGGATTGATGCCGGCATATGGCGGCATATGCCGGCATAATGTTTGCATATACAGGGATGATGACGCAATTGCCGGCATAATGTAGCCGTATACAGGGTTGATGCCGGCATTTGCCGGCATAATGTAGGCGTATACAGAGTTGATTCTAGCGTATGCCGGCATAATGTATGCGTATACAGGGTTGATGCTGGCACACATGCCGGCATAATATAGGCGTATACAGGGTTGATGCCGGCATATGCCAGCATAATGTAAGCGTATACAGGGTTGATGCCGGCATATGCCGGGATAATGTAGGCGTATACAGGGTTGATGCCGGCATATGCCGGTATAATGAAGGCATATACTTGGTTGATACCGGCACATGTGCCGGCACAATATAGGCGTATACAGGGGTCGATGCCGGTACAATGTAGACACATACACAAATTGGTATGCATATACAGGGTCGGTTAACAATTGTAGCATTTAACCTCTGATCTGTGATTTTTCCATTTGAACAAAGTCTCTTGCTTTTGTTACAAGATATTTAATGTAGATCAGCTTCACGGTTTGTTAGATTAAACGATTTTTACTCATCCTAACCTAACTTAACCTAATCTAATTTTATTCAAGAATTATGTTTCATCGTTCGAGATTTTCTGCTTACGTATGATACATATTCATCGATTTATGATATATTCATATCCATCCTATCCACTTGGCTCTACATTTTGATCTATCCTTTGCAGTTTTGATACACACTTCCCAATTTTGACCAAGAAAATTTCATCCAATTTCATATGTAAATCGTTTGTTTGATTGCTATAGCTATTTTCATATGATTCTTGATTTCTTACGTGTTATTCACACCCATCAAAACCTAACCCAACCTAACTCTGAGTATGGTATTCAGTCTTTGATATATGCATATGAAGCCCTCCATACGACTCTAAATATCACTTTAACATATATGTTATTTATTTCGTTGTCACTCCCGCCCCATATTAGTTAGCAGAAAGGCCCCATTTTCAAACTTAAATGGATTGAATGTTACAAGTAATTTATATTTGTATCCAGTTTCATGCAAATGGACACATGGTCTCACACTATGTTTTCTATTTTACTTTGACGACTTGCACCTCTGATTTGCATTTTCTTTCCTATAATTTTCATATTCGTGATGATGACTTCGTTTCCAATGTCACCACACATTACTTGTGGATTTATGTTTATTCAATTGTATTTCTTTTTGGTAAAACTTACAGACCCCCATCACCCCATTACCTTCAAACAAACGGTGACTTAAGCTGTACCCCATCCTTCCACAACAGAGTCACAACATACCTAATGTATCACATCTAGAACATTTACCCCCAAGATAGGTTTATGGCAATATTGATTTTTGTTATGATCGCCATTTCGCGTTTCATTCCTTGAAATATATTCTTCTATCGATTTCGACAATTCGATGTTACCTCCGATTGTCTGAGTTGATGTATTTTTATTGCTTAACCTTTGAGTTTTACGCTATTTGAATCATTTGATTATGGATTTACATGGTTTTTAGTAAGTTATTCAGTATTATTTACAGATCTTGCTTGCATCATCAATGTTATCTCCCTGTTGATTTGAGTTGACACAGCATGGTTCGAACATCCAACCATAATACCCTTCATCACTATATTTCAGCTTTCTCTCAAAATCCTTTATGTACTCCATCATGTCTTTAATGTGCATACCATAGGCTGTTCCATACCCATGAATCCACAGATGCATTGTTTTTTCTTCTTGTATTTTAATTAGTCGATAATTTCCAATTCAAAGTCATTCTGGTCTTAATATATGAGAAATTGTTGCATGCGTACCAGATTTCTTTTGTCCTTAGGTACAATTGTTTTCCAGAACCTCAGCTTTATTACACTCTCGACGATTTTCTATTTGGATCATATCAATTTTGAGGTATGCATTCTTATTATCTTGAAACTTTGTTCCATATGACTGTAACGCGTCGAAATTTGTTACCCAAATCCTACATCCTTGTCTCTTCATCCACATATGAACTAATACTCCCCACTCTTTTCATTCCTGTATTACCTATTTTGAGATAATTATTAGTTTCAACACTTGCTTGAAACAACTCATATCATCTTCGGAGATTTCTTCATCCAAGATACGTAAACCCATTTTTACCACGTGAATATCCATTTTATTTATTCGACGACGATACGTGCGTCTCCACTTACACTCAACGTGATACTGATGCCAATCTCGGTATGCATCTACCCACCTAACGTTGCCACCTATGACGTGATATTTGTATATTTGTTTGTTTTTCATCTGCATATGTGTGAATATGTCTGTTTGTATGTATGCGTTCATGAATACGCTCATGTACTTGTTTATATTACAACGTCGACTATGTGTTTGTACATACGCTCAAGCGTATGTACATGCACATGAGTTAAAAAAATGTATAACAAAATTTGAAATTCAATACAATTTTTTAATTTCAAAATTTCAATAAAATTTCAAATTTTCGAGGCCCGGATCTATCTTTAGTAGCCAAGTTATCACTTCATGATATCTTGGCTACTAAAGATAGGTCCGGGCCTCGAAAATTTGAAATTTTATGGAAATTTTGAATTTAAAACTTTATTGAATTTCTAATTTTGTCATAATTTTTTTTAACTCATGTACACGTACATACGCTTAAACATACACATGTACAAACACATAGTCGACGTCGTGATACAAATACGTACATGAACGTATACATGAGCGCATACACACACAGATATATACACACATATACAGATGAAAAACAAACATATATATACAAATATCACGTCATAGGTGGCAACGTTAGGCGTAATGTTCTGCGAAAATCAGCATGTAATCGACTTATATTACGTAGATGCATACCGAGATTGGAATCAGTATCACGTTGAGTGTAAGTGGGGACGAACGTATCGTCGTCGAATAAATAAAATGGATATGCACGTGGCAAAAATTGGTTTACGTGTCTTGGATGAAGAAATCTCCGGAGATGATATGAGTCGTTTTGAACACATATTGACGAGTGTTGTAACTAATAATTATCCCAAAATATATAATACAAGAACGAAAAGAGTGAAGGATATTGTTCATATGTAGATGAAGAGACAAGAAAGTAGGATTTGGGTAACAAATGTCGACGCGTTACAGTCATATGTAACAAAGTTTCAAGAAAATAAGAAGGAGTGTAATAAAGCTGAGGTTCTGGAAAACAATTGGACCTAAGAACAAAAGAAATCTGGTACGCAAGCAACAATTTCTCATGGATGAAGACCGGAATGACTTTGAATTGGAAATTATCGACTAATTAAAATACAAGAGGCAAAAGCAATGCATCTGCGGAATCACGAGCATGAAACAGCTTACGGTATGCACACTAAAGACATGATGGAGTACATGGAGGATTTTGAGAGAAAGCTGATATATAGTGATGAAGGGTATTATGGTTGGATGTTCGAACCATGCTGTGTCAACTCAAATCAACAGGGAGATAACATTGATGATGCAAGCAAGATCTGTAAATAATACTGATTAACATACTAAAAACCATGTAAATCCATTATCAAATGATTCGAATAGCATAAAACTCATAGGTGAAGCAATAAAAATACATCAGCTCAGTCAGTCGGACGTAACATCGAATTGTCGAAATCGATTGAAGAATATATTTCAAGGGATAAAACGAAGCTCTAAATGGCGATCATCACATAAATCGATATTGCCATAAACCTAACTCGAGGGTAAATGTTCTAGATGTGATACAGATATGTAGGTATGATATAAGTCAGAGTCGGATCAGTTTTTACTCAGTCAACGTGGTGATTCTGTTGTGGTAGGATGGGGTATAGCTTGAGTCACCGTTTGATTGAAAGTAATGGGGTGATGGGGGTCAGTAATCTTTGCCAAAAAGAAATAAAATTGAATAAACCTAAATCCACAAGTAATGTGTGGTGACATCTGAAATGAAGTCATCGTCCAGAAAATGAAAATTATAGGAAAGAAAAGGAAAATCATAGGTGCAAGTCGTCAAAGGAAGTAGTGCCAGAAGATTTTGAAGTAAAATAAGACAACATAGTGTGAGACGATGTGTCCGTTTGTATGAAACTGGATACAAATATGAATTACTTGTAACATTCGATCCATCTAGGTTTGAAAATGGGGCCTCTCTGCTAACTAATATGGGTCGAGAGGGACAACGAAATAATTAAAATATATGTTAAAGTGACATTCAGAGTCGTGTGGAGGGCTTCATTTGAATATATCAAAGACTGAATACTCTACATAAGGATAGGTTAGGTTAGGTTTTGATTGGTGTGAATAACATGTAACAAATCAAGAATCATATGAAAATAGCTATAACAAACAAATAAACGATTTGCTAGATCAAAGTTGGTAGTACGTATCAAAACTGCAAAGGATAGATCAAAATGTAGAGCCAAGTGGAGAAGATGGATATGAATATATCATAAATCGATTAATAAGTATCATACGTATCAGGAAATCTCGAACGATGACACATAACTCTTGGTTAAAATTAGATTAGGTTAGGTTAGGATGAGTAAAAATCTTTTAATCTAACAAACCGTGAAGCTGATCCACATTAAATATCTTGTAACAAAAGCAAAGGACTTTGTTCTAATGGAAAAATCACAGATCAGAGATAAAATGCTACAGATGTTAACCGTCCTTGTTTATGCATACCGATGTGTGTATGTGTCTACATTGTGCCGGCATGGACCCCTGCGTACGCCTACATTATGCCGTCATATGCCGGCATCAACCCTGTATACGACTATATTATGCCGACATATGCCGGCATCAACCCTGTATTCGCCTACATTACGTCGGCATATGCCAACATTTACGTACAAAGCGAGTTTGTGTGTACCTGATAAGTGATATTGAAAACAGTCGTAAAATAGAGCCGTGTGGAGAGATTTGATGTGTACACCGCATAAAAAATGAGTAAATATCATACGTAACCATCAAACTTGAACGAAAATATAATATTATTGGTTAAGTTGGTTGGGTTAGGTATTAACGTGTCTGGCGGTGAATAGCAATCCGCTCTGCATTAATTGATATTTGATCTATGTTGTCGCACATTGATATATATTTCGTTAATTACTTATCTTAGGCATGATCTTGTTGACTTACATCACAGATCTGTAGTAAAATATTCGAGTGGATTTATTCAATACTCGTTATAATTGACGGAAGTGGTAGGAGCTATAAATCCAACATTACAGTGAAAAATCGTATCCTAACAGTAAAACCGAACACAAAACTTGCTAACGCTCTATCACCCATAACAATCACTGACATATGAGGCAAGCTTACATAATCGTTTTGAACTCTACAGTCTACTAACGAGCGATCACCTAACATAACTTGAAACTAATCAATGCTACTGGACTTGTAACAAGCAAAGGGGAAAAAATATACATCTATGTACATGAATTGGTAAAGATTGGTAAAAACTATAGATCCAAGAGCAGAGGTTTGATATGAATAAAGCTCAAATCAATGAAGAAATATATAACGTAAGTATGAAAACGGGAAAAAAATATAATCCTTGGTTAGATTAGGTTTGGATAGGTTAGGATGAGTTAGGTATACGGCCATCATCACAAGCCTTTAGTTAAAAATGTAACTGTAGATATTGTGAATGCTCGAATAAGTCAGATATTCTGAATTGGAACAAAATCTCATAACAAAGCCTGATTTAATCAATAGTTTTCTAACTGTACAAACCGCAAACGGATCACACACATTTATAAAAACAAGACCTGCGGGAATATGCGTCTAGTGAAGACATGCGAGCGAATAACATAATGGAGATGTTCATTAAATTAATGAAGAATTTTAACGCTAACACTATACACAAATCCGGTAGACTAGTTCTCCAAGCCGACTTGGAACCGGACCCAAATCCAATGTCGAGAGGTAAAACCTAACCATATTTTGGATCATTACATCCAATTAAGCGTATTTCATGCCCAACATTCCATGAATTTAGGCGAATTTATACCTAATACAGATATATTCCTATCATAACCAATCAAAATCATACAAAATCCTACAATAAGAACTATAAAATAGCTAAATAAGATTCTCTACTCTACCCTAACCGACATTGATAAACTATGATGTACGGCGTATCCTACCACACCCCAAAGGATATAACCTACACCAATATCACACGTGATCTGGTTCATGAAAAATCGTATACTAACATAACAGCCATACCGAAAATATCTGACATTTTAAACAAACACTGAGTTTATGCATAATAAAGTAATAATACTACGGTATCCGTTCAAATCTATAACAAATTTCTAGATCTAACTGATGCTATGCCTATAGTAGGACAAAATCAAAGGCCACTGTGTCATAACAACGAACTTTACTATGCTTTACTAGGTCACTTCTCAGCAATCTACCACTGATATATAACAAATTTAGAGGTAAACCTTTGACATACCATGCATCTGTTTAGTCCATCATCTATGAACAACGTCGAGCAAAGTCACATTATAGACATAACCAAGAATCTATACCCAGGTGCAGTTGTCAAGAATGGACCGGACATGAGTCTCGAAGAGTGTGGCTATAAAAATCTGGGCATCTGTTCACTGACGATCTAAGTAAATCACTGCAACGATCAGCAGCTTGTCGCGTAGCCTCTCTAATAACCCCATGGAACATAAGACCGACATCCACAAGAACTTACAAGTTCACGTTGAACATGGATGAACTTCAAATGACTACCAAAGAGTGTAAACCGCCTCTTCACCAGGGCCCATCCATCCAGTAAATCGTCTACTAAACGTTAAACTACACACCTGCTAGGGTTCAATGACGAAATTCCATAAAGATGCAGTACGGATTTATACCTCTTAAACATAAATTCATATGATTATCGTGGAAAAAATAATACAACAATAATAAATTAACAACGTAATTCTCTACTCTGCTCTAATCAACATTCAAAACTGTAATACACTAGGGTATCCATCATAGTAAATCGGTCTACTTATACAAATAAACGTAAGCGCAACGAGCTCTTGCCTAGAGGACTCTCCAACTCCTCCTAAACATTGAAGTAGGGTCCTACAAGAAACATACAATAAGCTAACAACAAGACCAAGTTTATAACAAATCGAATCTTCTATACCTAGTATATCCCCGTCAGACATTGTACCAGGATCGTGAAATAATGTTATACGTGAAATAATGTGCTACATTGCAGATACAAACGTTATGTATCCTAATATTCCTATTATTGTATAAAATAGTAAATACCTTGCATCGAAGATGGAAACTGTACAGAGAACATACAAAACTGAATGAAATATACTAAAACGCTTCAATTATAATAAAGCAAGAAGATTAATTCTATATCATACTCAAAACATACATTGAAAACCCTGACGTACGAGAAAAAATCTAGCTTGTAACCAATCAAACAACTAACGTGAATAAGTTGCCACGACATGTGACTGATTTAGATAACTGGAATGTATAGTAAAAGATGTGGAGTACTTCTACCCGAACACGCTATAATATATATAAATCTGATGAAATTATTCTCCAACTCAGTCCAAAACAGGAAAATATATATAGATGAAAATATATATAGATGAAAATACCAAAATGATACAATAACCGACCAATTTTGCCTGAAATATTGTGCTACATTGAAGATGCAAACCTACAATATTCTAAAAATTCCTAAGCCTGTATGAGATAACTATTCCCAATTCCGAAACCAATACAAATTGAACATATATCAACCAATCATTAATAAGTATACAAAACACAGTATAATAACTTACAATAAATCCAGTTCGTTCAGGTACTCTCGCCATAGTGCATCCAATTGACACTTGCTATACAAAAAAATCGAGATAAGACTACCCGAACAGTCTACATACGCTTGATAACGTGCGGATACATGGTAACGCCGATATATCTGGTTCAAAACTGGATGGTGCATCATGGGGTAGATAGATTCTCGTAACGAAGCTAGTGCATCCCAAGAAATATATACATCCATTCGTCAACTACCAAACTTTTACACCATAATATTCCTACGGATATAATATAAATATGAAATATATAAATGGAAAACACAAAATGTTGCCCCAAATCCAACCAACAGGCTTTAACCAAGCATCCAACCCCCGAGAACCCATTAGCCAACCATCGAATGAGTCAATTATACCCCAACTAGATAAGAATATGAACATAAATGTGCAGAAAAAAATTATCGAATCATTGAACCAGACCTAAATACATTATGATATAAACACTCAAGCATAGCAATCATGTCACGCAAATGATGTAAACATTTCAAATAACATGTAAGAGCGATCTCATCTAATTTACCAAAGAGCATCCAACTTTTTGCCTGGTGGCCCCATACCACACCCCACCCCTCCAGAAATGTGTTATAACAATATTCCTACGAGCAACAAATAAATTTATATAATGAGCAACAGTTAGTGACCAAGTATGCCCCAATACAGCTGTCTAAAGGAGAAAAAACATATAAATACAATAAACATTATTAATTCATATAAATTAAAATGTTCATTACGTAAAACCTTGCCAACCTAGGCCCGTAAGCCAGCCGTAAGCCTCTTTGTCCTGTTATCTGTTTCCCGAAAAGCTAAGGTCCCCAAAAGTAATTAACTCGGGCCAGTAGAAATTACCTTGACCCAAAAGTAATTCATAAATACAATGTTTGAGATACATATGGGCTAAGTCGGACACCCAAAGTAATTAGATACATCCTAACTATTACATTGTCCGAATCAAGGATTTGCGTTTTCGTACCCATATTAACTACTCTCCTTGAACTTGTGGATTACAGATGAACCACAAGATGATGGGAATTAATCGTGATATCAGATTTTTTTTATTAACGATCGAGGTTATCGTTTTAATTCAGGAGAGATTAAATTTGTTCGAGGACATGCGTGCAATGTATATTGAATGCGACTCTTTCATTGACAGAGGGGTTTTAATGTGACTCTTTAATTGACAGAGGGGTTCACCAAAGGTGAATAAGTCGTCTGACGATAAACAGGAGGACTGCCTTTGCGGGATACGGTCAAAATTTCACGAACTATAGCATTAGTATGTTTCTTTACCCACTCCGTGTAGTTCGGGATTCTCTAACCAATCCGTGTAGTTTGAATTTCTCTTCCCAATCCGTGTAGCTTGTGTTTCTCTACCCAATCCGTGTAGTTTGTGTTTCTCTACCCAATCCGTGTAGTTCGTGTTTCTCTACCCACTCCGTGTTGTTCGTGTTCCTCTACCCAACCCGTGTAGTTCATGTTTCTCTACCCAATCCGTGTAGTTCGTGTTTTTTTACTCAATCCGTGTAGTTCGTGTTTCTCTACCCAATCCGTGTAGTTCGTATTCCTGTACCCTATCCGTGTAGTTCGTGTTTTCCTACCAAATCCGCGTAGTTCGTGTTTCTCTATCCAATCCGTGTAGTTCGCGTTCCTCTACCCGATCCGTGTAGTTCGTGTTCCTCTACCCAATCCGTGTAGTTCGTGTTTCTCTACCCGATCGTTGTAGTTCGTGTTTTTCTACCCAATCCGTGTGTTTCATTAGTGATTAAACGCAAACTGCCTGCGTTCGTCTGCTGCTTCTGCTTGTTTCAGTTGCCGCCATGACTCGTAAGATTTTCATCCACTGATGAGAAAACTATTTTTCCCGATAATGGTCAAAGAATACTCGACTTGTGGTGTCGTAACATTAAAATATAGCAAGTCACGCGTCATATGAAAAAAATATTTAATGGATTATTAATTGTATCCTCTAATGTAGCGTGAACCTTTACCTAAAGGTAATTCTTCTTTGCTCATTACCACAATCGTTGTACAATACATTGTTATCTCTACTCATCATATCCAGTTATGTTGAGATAAATTTTCTTTTATGTATAAAAATATTTGTTGATTTCATTTTTGTTCAGAATTCATTTTTTGATATGAATATTAGCACTTGAGTCTAGAGTGACAATAACAGTACCCTCGCTTGTAACATGGGTGCATGACACGAAAGGTGTGGGTGGATGTTCGTATAGTCTGAGGATAATAGAGGATGAAGCTCTGCCATCGCTCGACCAGCTGCTGGGAGCAATCATGCACTCGACCAGCTGCTGGGAGCCATAATGCGTCGTTTCCTCTACCCAACGTCGTCACCTATTCCATTTAATAATAAGCAATTAGGCGCAGTCGTTCAATACGAGCTTGCAATTGGAAATGTACTTAGTTTCATATTGCCTTTATCCTGTAGATCGCCTGATGAATATAATATTAATTAGATTTTTTGCACTCCAAAGCGGAACCAAACACATGTCTCGAATTACACACGTTGTTTCTTGCTACACTGCATACACCTGTCTTCTATTCCACCGATGATTGTACAAAGAGGACCTAATAGCAGGCATGAACGGCCGTTGTTCTTCAAAGACCAGAGGACCTGCTGTGCCAATTAACCAATTACTGGCGAGGGAAGGCCGTAAACAAGTCCTGAGGGAGACAGAATTTAAATAATCAGCCAATAAGTGTCGCCGGTGGTAGAGAAGCGGTGGAGACGATGTCAAATGAAACAGTGGGCGAGCGTTTGGTGGGTTTGTATTAATCCGACTTTAAACGCCCTCTGCGATGAGGACCATAGGCTGCAGGGTACTTATGAATCTGTATTGACAATTTTGTTCCCGTATTCTGTTTTAGAATCGTCACTAAATGAAATAAAAAATGTTATATCATGACTACGGCCAAGAAAAGACAAAGGCTCTACTTAACTAGGACACGGATTCTGCCGTAAGCCTATTATTTTATCCTTTTGTATATTGTTTACCACACACAACTGCTTAATGAGTTAAAAATGAGTTTAAAAAAAATGAGTTAAAAATATTCAAAATTTCAATGAAATTTCAAATTTTCGAGGGATGTCACCTTACTTATATAGCCAAGTTATCACTTCAAAATACATACTTGGCTCTGTCATCCCTCGAAAATTTTAAATTTCATTGAAATTTTGAATATTAAATTTGTGTTATATATTTTTAACTCATGTAACACGTACATACACTTGAATATTCACATTCACATACGTACTCAGCCCTATACATATACACAGTTGATG
>SDVV010006898.1:0-18124 GCA_016164225.1 Gammarus roeselii
CAAAATATATCATCAATAAAAATAATATATCTAATAAATCATTGTTTGCAATATCCTAAATTTACCTCGATTGAAATTGCATTGGAAATGCACTAAAACGCCTCTTGCCTTACGTTGAAAATGTGATAGATATTAAGCTAATTGAAGTTGTACACAGCTCCCTAAGCTATCGTAGATAAATATATCTCATTAGGTGAAGGGTAGCCAAACCATAAATGCTCTAGGACCCGTCCATCCAGTAAATCGTCTTCTAAATGTTAAAGTATACATTTGCAAGGGATCAATAATGAAAATTCCATATAGATGCATAATGGATTTGCACCTCTTAAACATACATTCCTCCAAAATATCTGACATTTAACTCTGAGTTCATGAAAATAACGCTATTTTTTACTACGATACCATTCAAATCTGTAACAAATTTATAGACCTATCTGATGCTATGTCTCTAGCAGAACAAAAAAAAATCCAAGCCCAATGTGTCATAACAATGAAGTCTACAATGCTTTACTAGGTCACTTCTCAGCAAACTACCACTGATAAATAACAAAATTTCAAAGGAAACATCCAGTCACGTATAATACTTCAGACATACCTTGCATCTGTTTCACCCATCGTCTCTGAACCGCATCAAGCAAAGTCACATCCTGGATATAACCAATAATGAGCCTGACATGAGTCTCCAGTTTAAAGGTTAACCCCGATATTGACACGGAAAAAATGCGGTAATCGTCTAAGTCTGAATACATGGACTTCTCAAAGAACCCAAACGAAAAATCATTTGTACGATGAAACAAATGAGTGACTGCTGGGACTAATGAAAAACAAAACGATCAACGAATACCCGAGTGAGATCATTTGCTTGTAACCAACGTATTACAGTATGTTGCTTGCATGTCCGAGGCCTCAGACTAGCAGATAAGGGTAGTAAAACAGTAAATACTCATGTGAAATAATACCGTAAAACAAATACGAAGATAATTAGGATTGCGGTCGTATCAATAACCCACAGAAATACTACTACCCGAGAACACTTTTGCGTGAAAAAATATGAAAGCACGTCAACATGAACATGTTATAACCTGTAAATGTTCATAGCCTATATTCAACATCAAGCTGGCATCAAGCATCTCACCGCTAAAAACTCCACCAACAACCTCCGAAAATTAGTCAAATAAAGCACAACTAGCTAAGCTCTCCTAATATATACCCATATTTCTTGCATAACTACGTCGAATATCCTAACAATTCAGGTTTGAGCGGTAAAAATTTCTATTCAAATGAGTCATTCAATAACAAACATTGTAATATGTATCATACCGCGCGAAATATTCCAATACAATCATATATAGCGTTGACAAGACCTAATAACATACGTCTTTATAATCCGTACGTAAGCAATCGTAAATAAAGGCAATAAGATACCGAAAGGAAACTGAAAGATACCGTAAGAAAAACAATTCTCCCAGAGAACCATATATCTCGAGATAAGATCTTTGTGTGACATTTGACATATAAAGATCATCAAGCTAATTACCATTTGCGGTTTGGACACCGCCTGACTCCGGTCAACCCCTCCCCTCTTCCCCACCCGTCACGGGCAGTCTCTATGTACCATCAGTAACTCACTTGACCAGAATAGAACTGAATAAACATATAACTACAACGTCCGAAATATACAGCGACTAAGTCAGACACACCAACAAATAACATACATCCTAACAAATACATCGGCCGACTCACAAAAAACTTACGTTCTTGGTATCTCTATGTGCCATCAGTAACTAACTTGACCACAAGATCAATTTTGTCTTAACATAAAACTGCAATGTCCGAGATATACAGCGCTTGAGTCAGACACATTAACTGATAACATGCTCCATAACAATTACATTCGATAATAGGTTCAAAGAAGTAGTCATCCTATATCTAATTCCTTCACAAAGCATATTCGTACACACTAATTATCGCCTATCTAATTTCTTCACAGAGCATATTCGTACACACTAATTATCGCCTATCTAAGTCCTTTAGTAGGCCGGTTCGTACCCCCTAATTATGGTCTATCTAATTCTTTCAATTGGCCTTTCGTACCCCCTAATTATGGCCTATCTAATTCCTTCGGTAGGCCGTTTCGTACACCCTAATTAAGCCCTATCTAATTCCTTCAGGAGGCTGTTTCGTACCCCCTAATTAAGCCCTATCTAATTCCTTCAGTAGGCCGTTTCGCACCCCATAATTAAGCTCTATCTAATTCCTTCAGTAGGCTGTTTCGACGTTATATACTCTACTGATACAGATCGACACTAGACGGAATCTCCCAGGAAGGAAGGTGGCCAACGGCAACACGCGCCTCACACTCCGCTTATACACTCACACTCGAACAAACTTAGCCATTTTGACTGAAAGGCCCTGCCGAGAGCCCCCTCAACACACCCTCTGGGTCAGGAGTGTGGTCCGAAGTCAATGTCAGCAGCAGGGTACGACAGTAAAACTGGTTTTCTCCTGCCACGTCATAGCGACTAGGCCACGACCATGTTGTTTCTCAACACGATGCCAAAGATGGAAAAGAACATCAGGGCAGTCAAAATTCATCCATTCACAACCATTTTCTAGTCACGCCTACCCATTTCACGGTCTCTTGCTACCTCCACACTTATGTCTAATCATCCCAACGCTTGCTTCACGCCATCCATCCACACAAACGTCGGTCAACCTGCAGGCCAACGTCCACTCACCATCGCCTTCATTATTCTTTTCACCAATCTCACATCATCATCATCTATCCTCACCATATGCCCGAACCATCTCATAACACCTGAATCTACTCTGTCCTCCAAGTTCTTAATCATCCCCGTTCTAATTTGAATAACGTCGTTATTGATTCTGTCTCAGCGTCACTCCAGTCATGCTCCTCAAGCATTTCCTCTCGAAAACATGCAACCTTCTTCTCACTACTGCTCTCACCCCCCAAATCTCAGCTCCGTAGAGCACAGTTGGGACAACTTCCCCCTGATACAACCCTCTCTTTACTTCCTTCCCCAGCGTCCTACAGCTAATCACATTATCCAGCGCACCCTACACTTCACACCTTTTCTTTACGCGCGACGTCAGCTTAGTTTCCACAAGATCAGTTTTCTCCACATGAGAGCCTGGTACTTTAAACACTAAACTTCCTTCGATATCTTTCCATGTAGGCGGACACTGATTCTGCTCGCATGGACATTCCTCGAACATCTCATTACCTTACTCCTGCCGCCGTTAACTTGCAGCGTCCTCCTCTAACACACTCTGCTTAACTCTGATACTTGTTCCCGTGCCGCGAAATCGCTTCTTTGCGTGTCGTTAACTAACTGACTCTCTTTTGTGCATATTATCTAAAAATTAATCGCCTGTAAATAAGTGTGTGAGCTGTAAAAAGTGCTGTAAATAAGTGTAGATTAGCGCGCGCGAGCGGTTCAGTGCGTAGATTCCCCGGACGACGTTTGAGGATGCCTCCTACTCTGGCGGACTGCTCGGTCTGCTTTGCCAGGATGAGCAGGAACGTCCTCAGGGACCTCGAGAAGCAGGACGCGGAGAACCTCGTCTGTCGACTCTGCGAGCTGGATGGCAGGCTCGACCAGGTCCTATAGACCTTCTAGGACCCGCGGAGGAGGGACGACGACGACGGAGACGACGGAAAGGACGGGATCCTTGCGGGGAAGGTCTTTGTCCTCGAGAAGCAGCTGCGCACTGTCGCTAGTGAGTATGTGGAGATGAGAGAGGAGATCAGCAGGACCTGTGAGTTCGTAGCGGAGGTGAGAGCCGAGGTACGTAAGGTCCAAGAGGACCTTGTTAGTAAGCGTTATCTAGAGAGTTTCGCTGCAGACGTCAGTAGAACTTACGTTTTGATATGGAGAAGGCTAGCAAGGACCTGGCGGAACAGACGAGGAAACTAGTAGAAGTTGACGAGTTAGTAGTCCATGCTTTACAGCTGGATGGAGAGGCATCCCGGGGGGTTCCCAGTTCGATCGCGGAGAAGTCTTGGTGGTTCTGCTATGACTCCCTACCGTGACGTCCTTTGTAAGAGTCTGCAACGGCAGCACCACGCATCCACCCCTAAGGCCATTTCAGAGATACCGGTGCTGTATTTGAGCTCGAAACTCGCTTCCACCCCTACATCCAAACCCGGAGTACCTATTTCCAGTCAGACCAAGAGGTCATCGGCTGCCCGGAAACTGAAAACCGGGACTAAGCCGATTCCTCGGAACAAGACATCCGCGAATAGAAACCGCACCCAACCTTGATGGGGCAGCGTAGATTCAGATGGATTTCAGCAGGTCCATAACCGGTTGGCTAACCTTCGGGAACCAGCCTGCGTTTGTGATGCCAACGCGGAACACTTTTGAGAAGTTCACCTACCTGGACGGTGAAATTGAGACACTTGTCCTTGGTGACCCTATCGTCCGACACCAAGCGGTTGAATTTACACGTAGGTGTAAGACAAAGAGGCGGGTTATTTGCAAACCCGGGACACGATTGAACAGATCAGAGCTGCCCTTGCAGAGGTTGAAGTTTCCAACCGGGAGACTTTCATAATTTGCCATGTTGGCACCAACGATCTTAAAAGGACAAGCTCGGAAGATCTGTTAGCCAAGTATAGGCAGCTAACTTTTAAAATCATGGCAAAAACGGATCGAGTGGCAATCACTTTCATCTTATGCAAATGAATGATGATGACGAGCTGTATAGCAAGTTAACCTATACAAATCGAGCCTCCGAGACCATTTGCAAGTCCAGTGGAGTATCCATCTTCAACTTGTTTCATGATCTTCGGGAGGGGCCCGATCTTTTCCTAAGAGACGGCCTTCACCTGAATGATGTAGGAAATGACCAACTTGACAGTTTACTCCACTTAAGTGCTAAGAAATACTATGCCTAAAATCTAGGGGTCCAGCGTGCTATAAACGGACCAGTTTTGGCTGCAGGGAGCCCTACCTAGAGGGCCCTGTGCCCGCAGCTAATTCCTCGACGTGAGCAATGACCAATCGGTGGTTCCAAGAGAAAGAATCTGCGGGCACGGTAGATGCGTTACAGGGCTCACAATAAGGCAATTATAGAAATGGTCAAGATCCTGGTCCACAGCCGCCAGGTCGAGACCCACCCAATGGTGAAGAACTCGAAGACCAAGACACTCACCGTCTTTAGGTCTTCTTCTGTAACGCTCAGTCCTATGCCCCTAAGTTCGACGAACTGAGGGGACTGGCTACCCTGTACTCGTTTGATGTCATTGGTACAAACGAAACACGGCTCGATCTCCAGATAGAAACCTGGCAGTAGAAATGATGCAACCAGGCTACAAAATGTTCAGCGCCGACAAACCCACCCCTAGTAAACGAGGAGGCAGGTCCGTGCTGTACATAAATGAGATACTGCATCCATTTCTTATAGTAACGCTTGCCACAGTTTCTTGCGAATTACTCGACGCAGATATCAAAGTAGCCCACGCGACACTGAAGCTGGCAATGATGTACCGCAACAGTCACACCCTTGCTGAACAAGATGCCCAGCTCTATGAGAAGCTGGAAGAAATAGTTTCAAATAATCACGAGACTATCATCTTTGCCGACTTCAATCTCACTTATATTGACTGGGTGAGCCTAACTTCACAGGCCCCAGGCTATAAACTAACGAAGTTTATCGTGGATAATGGCATTACCCAGTATGTGCATGAACCTACCCGGGGGAACAACATACTGGACCTAGTCATGTCAACTGAGGAGCGCTTGGTAGGCGACATTCTAGTTGGCAACAAACTGGGAGGTGCTGACCACAACGCAGTAGAATTCCCCATCAAAGTGCCCCGTCCAGCCCCACAGGGAGCTTTACGCCGCCCCAATTTCGAGCGAGCTGACTTCCAGGGGATGAAAGAACAACTAAGTGCGATTAAATTAACCGAACAACTCGGAGAAGGTACGGTAGACGCTTGCTGCCGCATCCTCAAAGAGAGAGTTCGCGAGACCAGCGACAGATGGCCCCCTTGGTCCCGCTCAAAGGATCAGGCCCCCTTGGTGGAACGTCGAAATTGCAAGAGCCTTGAATAGTCGCGATCGACTTAATGCGCAACGACTGAGGGATAACACCGCAGAAGCGGCAGAAGTGCATTGCCTGACGCGTAGGGCAGGACTAGGCTAGTCCGATCACCTAAGCGTACGAAAGAAAAAAATTTTGCGGATAACCCCAAAGAGAACCCAAAGGATTTCTATCGCTACGTCAACAAGCGTAGAATTGCTAGAGACTCAATTGGTCCGCTAATAGATGAAGGTGTCCTCAGAACGTCACCTGAGGACATGACCTGAGTCCTGAATAGCTTCTTCTGTTCAGTGTTCACAGTTGAGGGCCCCGGCTACGAATGAAATACTGGTTACGCTGGGGAAGACTCTAATCTTATTAGAGATGTCTTTCTGGCATCTCAACTTGAAATATGAAATATGAAATATGTGCACTTGATGCACTGCCCCTCCGGCATCTCGCCTTTAAACCCGTTCCTCTGCTGCTGAACTAACCGTCTCTTCTCTCTCTCCTGTAGCACAGATCCGGGAGAGAACTGTTGCAACATGGCGGACAGCGAAGCGTACATACTAACCCCCTCTCCAGAGATGCCAGAGCTAATTTCAAAATTTAAATACCGTTTTTTGCCATATGAAACAAAATCTGCTATAACTGTTCTTCAAAAATAGAAAGCTTGTGATTATTTGACAAAATTCGATTTTCGAGCCAATTCCAAATTTAAATATGTATTCATGCCTTTTTGGAGTAAATCTGGCAATAATTGATCAAAAACTTATAAACCTTTGTTGTTTTCGATTGAAATGAAACTTGCAATAATACTATTTTTTTCAAAATTTATAATATCCGTGTTTCCCTTGACAAAACTCGGGAGTTCCCACGAGCAACTCTTTCCTAGGAGATGTCACTCTGACGTCTCACCTTGAAGTGCGTCAACCTTCAAGGAACCTGCAATATTAACCTTTTTTTCAAAATTGTAAACAACTTGTGCCTCCCTTGCTTAGCAGCACATCGGTTACCAAATGAAATAATAATAATTTTTGGCATCGCACCTGAAATATGAAATATTGATGAAGATGTTCCTCTGGCATCTCACCTGAACATTTATTTGTAGCACCCAGTGACATCTCACTTAGAAATTTATCCTCGTGTACAATGTGGATAACCAACCGTCTTCTCTTCTGTAGCACAGATTCGGGCGGGACCTGGTGCAGCAGGTAGTAAAGTATAAATATTAACCTCCTACCCACATATGCTCAACAAAGTGTCGATTTCGAAATCGTTTTGCTTTTTTTCGAATTAAATTCTATGTAGATGCTTGTAAAATTTTAAAATTATTTGCGTTTCTCTTGACTAGTGTCTAAATTTAAAATGAAAATACTGATGTCTTACCTTTTTTGACTAAATTCTGCGATAACTTAAAAATATGTCTCGTTTTACCAAACTCAGGAGTTGTCACGTGCAACTTTTTTTAGCAGGTGTCCTTCTGGCGTCTAACATGAAATTTAAAATGCTCTTGTAGGACTAATCACACGTGTTCACAGACTGACTCTACTGAACACTAGGGAGAGCCACTCTCAGGAAACTGGGCGTGGAGCTCTCCTACATTTGCACTCATCAAAATTTCACGACATTTTTGAAAATTCCTACCAAGAATCTAGATCAGCCAAGGGCAGATCTATCCTTAGGAGAGGTCACTCCGACGTCTCACCTTGAAGTGCGATAGTTTTCAAGGAACCGCTTGCGTACAGAAGACCTAATCTTCTGAGCACTCAAAATTTAATACCCATATACTTAATACCTAGTTGGAGTTCGTCTGACCCAACCTCTGTGGCAAGCCGACAGGCATGCGCTCGAGGAAAAGTGTGAGTCCACTGAGCGCATAAGCGTGTCCGTCTCTGTTCGACCGTCTGAGATGTGATCGCCTGAAACCTAAGTACTTCACTTCCAATCTTGTTCTCCCCGTTCCTGATTTGTCGCTCTGACCCTTTCTTCTCTTTCTTCTCCGGGCTGAAATGCCCCGGGTAGTAGTGGGGGTGGTGGTGGTAGGTGGTGGTAACAGTAGTGGTGGTCCTTCTTCTTTCTGTCCTTACAACCTCCGTTTTCTGTGTGTGTGCGGGAATTTCTATAGCCTCGGTGACATGAGCACTGGTGCTCTTTTTGTCTCCTTATTCTAATATAATCTAGCCTACACAACTTCTCTTTACACACCGCCACCAGTGCCGTATCATCCGCCAACAGCAGCTGACTCAACTACCAACTCCTCTCATTCGCACACAACAGCTCATGGCCACGAACCAATACACTCGAGCTCTTCTCCCCGACCACTCCATCCATAGAGAGATTGAACAGCCAAGGAGACATAACGCAGCCTTGTCTCAGTCCCACTTTCACTGTAAATCAAGCACTCACCTCGCTCCCCACACTGACACATGTTATGCTGCCAACATAGAAACTCCAAACCGCTCTCAATAGATTTTCGCCCACTCCATACAGACGTAACATCCTCCATAGCGCTTCCCCGTTATCCCTGTCGTAGGCCTTTTCCAGATCCACGAAGGGTCAGAACACATAATTATCCTTTGCAAGGTTCTTCTCATAGACTTGTTTCGCTACAAAAATCTGATGGGAACACCCTCTACCACTCTTAAAGCCACATTGTTCCTCGCCAGTTGCATCATTCGTTTTTGTCTTTAATCCTCATGATAGGCACTCTCCCGTACAATTTACCGAGAACACATAACAAACTGATACCTCTCGAGTTGCTGCATTCATTTTTATCACCTTTACCCTAATACAGTGGGACAATGCAATCACTGCACCAGTCAATTGGCACTACGTCCTACCCAAAACACAGCTTCAGTAGCCTCACCAGCCATTTGATTATCGTTACTTCAATCCTCTTCAGGGACTCAGTTGCCACGCGGTCCAAACCAGGGCCTCTCTATGCTTTTATCACTTCTACCGCCTCCCGTACTTCTTTCTTAACAATGTCCGCAACAAGTCTCCCTACACCGGCTTCCGCGCACAAACCCTCCCCCCCCCCACCCCCGCAACAATATCAGCCTTCTGACCTCTCCAACATCAGCAACTCGTCAAGGCACTCTACCCACATCTTCCGTAAATCGCCATTTTCCAAAAAGAACCGGCCGTACTCATCTTTCCCCACCTCCTCCTTTTTGATCTCCCTTTCTCACCCTCTTCACCCCTTTCTAGAACATCTTTTTGCTCTCCTCAAAATTCCAGCACAACCGTCTGCCCTACCAGGTATCAGCGTGTCTCTTGGCTCTCCTCACCATCTGCTTCAACTCTTTTCCCTTCTCTCTATAGTTGTCATAGGTCACCACCGACCTCGCTTCCAATCATTCTTCAAAGGCTCTTCCCTTCTGCGCCACTGTAAGTACCCTTCTGCACCCGCCAACACGGCGACACCACACATCTAAGCAACGCATCTCTGAACGTCTTTCATTCTTCCGCAACATATTTCACGTCCTGCCCTCTCACGCTGACTTATTCTTAACTCAACGTCTGCTGGAACTTCTCAGCTCTGCTTTCAAAGGATTCAGTTCACTCACCTTTACTACATCTCTTCCTTCTCCCACTCTTTTGTTCCCACTCCACTTCTGCTTCACACTTAACCTTCCTTCCACCAGCATATGGCCACACATTCCTCTAGCCTCCTCTCTCAACACACACATCCAGCAGCCTTCGCACCACTCGCCTCAAAATTAGCACAAAATCCATCAACGCTCTCTCCACCACTGCACCATGAGCCACCTTACCCATGTGCATGTTTGGTTATCTCGCTTTTTGAACAAACTGCTCCCAACTATCAGCTCCTTCCCATGCACAAGCCTATCAGGTTCTATCCGCTTAATTTCTACCAGGAAAAACATACCTCTCTACCACATTTTCCACCACTTCTTCTGCAACTCTCGAAATTAGGTCGCCTACTGCAACCAAGTTGCATTGACCTTCAAAACCCTCAATACGCTCACTCAGATCAGACCAAATTTGCACCTTTTCCTCCTCACTCCTCTCTCTACCAGGTAATAAGCACTCACAAACCCCCACATTTCTACACATAACTGAACGGTCACCCACATCAAACATGAAGACACATTTTACCACTCGGCAATGCTACTAGCCAACCGATCACTCAATATCAACACACCGCATCTCGTGTCCAACCTTCCTCCACGTCCGACTGTTCTGCCCTCAGATGCAGGGGGCGAGGAACCATATTATTTTTAACTGATTCATAAAATTTAAAAACCTAGATGCAAAAATATCAGGAGCACAAATTTAGGGCACACACTGAGTTGTAGGCAATTTGACAGCAGAGATATGCATCACAGGGATATGCAAAACCAGTGCGTATTAGTGTTATTATTCAAACATTCGACACTGGAAGAATGCCAACATTGATATTGTGTCGAATGTGAGAAAATGAATGCAAACAGAACCTAATATAAACGACGTGGGCAGATCAAGTGTAAAAGATACATCGACCCTAACGCAAGATTGAATGGCATTGAAGTAAAGAGTGCAAAAATGGCTGATTAAAATGTATAAGCAATACTGATATTGTTTTTCGAAGTAAACCTAAGTCATCTAAGAGAACAAGAAATTCGTCAAATAAAATCAGGAGTACATCTACATCTTGGGAAATTTATCAAATGAGCGCCATAGATAGATGATTCTATTTCAAGAATTATGTATAGGTTTGACATCTGTACGAACATATTGCATGAAAATCTCAGCTCGAACGTTAATTTATCGGTATGATGTGACCTCATATGAATATGTTATCAGGAATTTGGTATCTAAATTATGTTTCAAAACAAAATGAAATTTAATGTAGATCTAGATTAATGTTGTAGTAAAATTCATTTACACCGATACCTACAGCTATCGAACTTTTTTCATACGTAACTTTCATCCGAAATATATAACACGTGTAGATATGCTCGATTACTGTATGTTAAACTGATATAGATACATACTCAAAGCCTAATCCCCCGACGGCTGACGGCAAGACTCACCTCTCATGCCTCTCATGCACTCATACACTTACTAAAAGTTTGCCCTTTAGAGCGGAGGAGTCCGGTCAGGTCCCGAATACACATTTTTTTTAGGTCAGGAGTGAGATCTGAGATCAGCGTCAGCAGCAGGGCCCGACAGCTTCCACTGGTTCAACCCATGAGCGGAAAAACACATCAGAGCCGCGTCCAAACTCATCCATTCATGATCATTCTACACTCACGACCATGCACTGCACGCTCTGCCTCCATTCCCAGCACCAACGTAGCTCAACCACAGAGACCACTTCACGCCATCCACCTACCCGAACCTCGCACCCCCCCTCTCTCAGTCCAATGCCACTCAGCCCGCTTCCATCAATTCCTTCGTAAATCTCTTACTCGAACAGCGTCACCATCGATCTCAGCCCTCAGCGCCGCCCCTGTCACGCCTCCCAAACACCCCACCCAGAAAATAACCTACCAACTCCCCTCCTCACCTCCTGCTCCCTCCTCCTACGTCTTAGCCCCGCGGAGAGAGTGGTTCCAGGACAGATGTGAACAGTAGGGGTGTACCACAGGTAGTTTGCTGCTAGACCAACGATTTATGCAAAACCACAGGTAGGTAGCTATATATCATCGTATATTATATGGCTTTCGTTCATAAAATAGTATTAAACCTGTTTACTTGATATATCCGAAAGCACTTCGTTTCTTAAAACATCATTGTGGTGGTAAGAATGCATAGTGTATGACAACTGTGACGTTTGCGCAGACGAGTTCCGTTATGTTGGGTGCAGCTGAGCTGGATATACTTGCTGGCTACGTGGCGAGCATATTGTTGGAACCTTGCCTTCCTATCCTAACCTAACCTAGGAGTATGTGTCTAACCCGCTGGGCAAATGTACGTGTTTCTTACCCGCGGGGCAAACGTGCGTAGTATTCTAGATAAGTAGTTTTAACCCGCGGGGCATAAATATAATTTCGGTAGCCAACCTGTCATTCGCATATTGGTCTCCGCCCTTTAAGCCTGCGAAGCACAGTTGTTATATCTACCCCCTCATAAAATCCTCGTCATGCTTCCTTACCCAATGTCCTTCAGCTCATATCACTCATTATTCAATGCACTTAACTCTTCACCCCCCTTCCTAATCTGGCATTCCCTAATCCGATGCATGCACTGCTGCCAACATAACAACTCTGGACCGCTCTTCACAAATATAAACGCCACTCTATACAAACACAACACCCTCCTAAACGCCTCCCTGTCGGACCTTTATTGTTGACCTTTTTCATGTCCATGAAGTCCCTGACCACATCCTATCCGCCGCGCACTACAAACTGATACCTCTCGAGTTGCTCAAGAGTGATCAGTTTGCAGTATAAGTTACAAAGATAAACGCTATATTTAAATATTATGCCGTTATTTTTCTGTTGATGATAGGGTAAATATGTTGAGTATTGTGAGATGCGGCGGAATTTGGTCACAAAGTACTGATCCGAGGTTGTGTACAGCCACGTTGGTTTAGTGTAACGTTTTCAACTGGAACACTTTCACTTGGCTTTGACTCGGAGAAGTTACCAAATAACAAACAGATTACACATTTACGAAGTGATCAATGCTGTGGATAATATGTAAAATTAAACCGGCAGTCAACGAGTCAATAATTGGTACACTCCAAATTTCACAATGTTACTTCAAACGTATTTTGAAGTCACGCAAAATCACCTGTTAGCATCAAGACAGCCTAAACAAAATCCAAGCTGTTGAAAGATGGAAGGATTAGTACAGTATGGCAATCGTATGGCTTAACCCCTAACATACACTTCCAAGCATTGGACTGAAACAATTTTGTGTGCGGGGTGGGGGGGAGGGTGATAAGAAGAATACAACTGAAATTATTAAAATAAATGTTCAATGTCATGTCCCATTTTTTTATGATTCCTCGACTATGCAGAACCCTTTTATCTTCTTACCGACGCTTCAGATGTCAGTCTGAGTGATGTGTTGATGCACCTGATTAACCTGATTCAAACGGTAAACTACTCCCAGTATCTTTCGCCTCAAGATCCCTATCAATGACAGAGGTGCGTTTTTCGTTGACAAAGAAGGACGCATTACCTGTGGCCTGGAGTTTGAAGAAGTATCATTATCAAATCTACGGATACGAAGTGACCATCTTCACGCACCGCGAACCATCAAGCACCTTCTTCCGTAAATGCACTAGGGTTCCAAGCTGTATGTCAGTCACGTGTGTCAGCCTGACATTTGCTTTTTTTCTTCGGTATTAGATAAATTTGGGAGAATTTTTCGTATAATTATTATAAAAGGAGTGTCTATATAAGTATCCATACAATAAAAGTTAGGTTAGATTAGATTAGGTTAGGGTAGGTTTTTATAAATTCATAATTTCTGATTTTGGGTATCGTTTTAGGGTAAGCACGTGGGTGACATTGGCTCGGTACGTTTACTGTTACAGCACCTCCCTGACACACGCGGCTGACATTGTGTTGAGAACCACCCTACGTAAATGTCTACCCGACTTTGCCCTAGGGCGATGGGCCGTGCTTGAAAAGAGTATAACCTAAAGGTTATATGTTTGGAGGACAAGTTTAATTGCCTAGCTGACGAATTGCCTATACTCCTTACAATCTGGATGATGTTGAGAAGAGGGGATAGTATCATCGAACCACACCTCGAGAGGAGGAACTTTAATTTGGAAGTGGTTGACGATGTCACAAACATTAGAGGGACTGGCGATTACGCTTTCAACCCGCTTCTCAAGCAGTTGCAAGAACGTATCCCCGTACTGGCTTATACAGCATGCAAGCTAATTGCAGAGCAAAAGAAATATGCAGAATACATGGAACATTCCCATTATCTCGAACCAAATGTTCCCATTCCAAAAATATTGAACACTCCTGAAGATCTCCCGGAGTACAAGATAAGTCATAACGTATTACAAAAGAAAATTACCGTAACACGAAACTTTTTGATCAGTGGTGGTATAGAATTTGGACATCTCAGAAAAGCACAAGTCCCGTTCATTAATGTGCTAAGCCGGGCAACTGAGATCATTGAGAGATGACAGCAATTAATAGATACTGCCTGCAACAATACCATTTGAGCCAATCCACAATTTTATTTGAACGCCCATGACGTCCAAAATGTATATCCGTTGAAGAACCTCAAATAAAACCAATTAATATCATTCAACCATAACATGAAGTCCCATTACCTGCCTACGCTGTTGCTGAATCAACACGATTTAGTCGAGTCCACGATGGGCGGGACCATTTATCGTAGTTTTAATCTACAGTAGAATCAACCTATGTAAAGTTGAGCCCTCGATGGGGCGGACCATGCGTTGTTTGAATCTACAGTCCCTACAATCATTCCCTTGAACGTTCCACCTTAAACGTGGTTAGAAAGGTACACATTGATCGCATTTTACCCTGTTCCCCAACAAAAATTGATGCACATGGCCGCAAGTCCTCCTACGCGGACTTCAATGAACATATTAAATATCGAACACGATTCCCTACCATAAAACTGTACACATAAATTCAATTAATGACTTCGACATAATCCATTCCAGTCCTATTACGTAGGTCGTTAGTACTAACGTTTATATTAATTTAATGCATGTTATCTCATGTTTTTAATGCGCCATGCTTATATTTGTCCGTTTGCCCAAGGACATGAAAGGGCTACCAAACTGACCGGTGGTCTGGGCTCTTCAACCATTATCCTCGCTCGAGCTAGCGCACATAGAAGTCAAAACTATTTTAATCAAAACCAATCCCAGTATTAGCGTTGCCTCCCATTCAACTAATTTTAATTTTAGATGAAATAGCAAATGAAAAGAAAAAATCTAAAAAATACTTGAAACATACCTGGAGATGTACTGGGCATACTATAAGTAATTGTTTTGCAGGATGTGTATTAAAACTAAATACCGGTTATAGAAATAGGTTATGTTGGTTTATTTTGTCTGAACCTTCCATGTAGACTGCCCGTATATGCAAGAGGTTGTGCCGCTAGAAAACAGTTGCCATCTTCGTCAGCTGGTCACGAGCGGCTGTGTACCTTATAATTAAATAAATCATGAGACATAACTAGAAAGCTTGTAGCAGTTACTAATTGTTACACTACTGCTCTATGTCAGATGGTTGACATAGTTCATACAGTAGTAACCATTGACGATGTTGGGACGGTGGCAAACAACAAACAGGAAGGAGGCTGCCACAGCTGTGCTGCTAATGGTTGTCATAGTTTACAGTGGCTAATGACGACCGAGGGACGGTGACAAACAACAAACACGAGTGGCTGCCAAAAGCTGGGTGGCGAATGGTTGAAATAGATTGTTGTGGCTATCTTAGGACAGTGTGGACAATGAAAAAAAAAGTTATGCTGCAACAGTTGTGTGACAGATGCTTGTTTTAGTTTACAGTGACTGAGGACGACCCATTAGACGACGGCGGTTAACAGACACGAGTGAGGCTGCCATGGCTGTGCGGCACACGTTTGACATAGTTTACAGTCGCTCGTGACGACCGTGTGGACGATGGCAAACAACAGACACGAGTGAGGCTGCCATGGCTGTGTGGCAGACGTTTGACATAGTTTACGGTCGCTCGTGATGACCGTGTGGACGATGGTAGACAACAAACACGAATGAGGCTGCCATGGCTGTGTGGCAGACGTTTGACATAGTTTACAGTCGCTCGTGACGACCGTGTGGACGATGGAAGACAACAAACACGAATGAGGCTGCCATGGCTGTGTGGCAGACGTTTGGCATAGTTTACAGTCGCTCGTGGCGACCGTGTGGACGATGGCAAACAACAAACATTAACTCACACATTAACTCACACAGACCATTACAATCCATGAATACGTAAAGTATAATTATCGAAGCCTATGATTGCTTCATGAAGCATTTATCTTTATCATCAAAACTCAACGGTGATCATAATGCTGCCAAATGCGAGCAGTTTAGCATTGCCAAACATGAACGAGAATGTAAAAACATCATTCTTGATTAATTTTCACAATTCCTACAATCAATATCATTCTCTAAGCAAATATTGAACATATATTGACAACATGTTTTCATTTGAAAATAATCTTATATTTATAAACAACCGAGCAGTATTTGCTGTGCCCAAATATTTTTTTTTGCAAAAAGTCATATATATGGAAGAATCCTTCTCATTCGATGACGCTGGAATTATTCATAAAATTCAAACCATCTTAAATTTTTCGATGCGAAGATGGCAAGACATGATTTGATGTACAGGCTCACAGTGTTAACCCGTTTGAAAAATATTGACATCAGACCCAAGCTATGTTGTTTTAATCATAGGAGAAAGTGTGGAAAATAAGTCAAGAAGAGCTTTCATTTATTTGGTTTAAAGGGAGAAATGTTATTTCTTGACTATATATCATTCTCTCAAATATATTATTTACAACCTAGTGATGTTTTGCACATTCAGTCGTCGGTCTAGCATTTCGTTTATTAGTCTTCAGACATGTAGGGTTCTCTTTTCGTTTCATATTTGGTACGCGTGTGATAACTCCACTGAGCACAAAGTAAGTGACTGAAAACCGTGTCTCATCGCATCACCGCCTTGCCCTCTTCGTCGCTGCATCACCGCCCAACCTTCCCTGTCTTAGTATCCCCGCCTTACATTCTCCGCCATGCGAGCACTCCCCGTCCCCGCATCTTCATCCGCAATCTCGTCATCGCACGTCCGCTTTGCACTCCCGACCTTGCATCCCTATTCCGCATTCCCCGACATCCAATCTCCATCCTGCCCTCTCCGTCCTCTCATCCCCATCCTGCACTCCACATCAGCGCACCTAGCCCAGCTCTATCCATCCCCGCGTCCCCGCCCAGCCCTCCACGCACACGGTGCCTCTTTAACAATTCACCGCAATGCCTCAAAGGGAAGCTAATGCCTCCGGCTTTCCACATCACTGGAAGCACTGCAAGACGAACTCACAGAGGCAAATACAGAGCTTGCGTTGCTGTAACGCACAGACCATATTTTCAGACGAAAAGCTTCAGAACACTCGATGCTTGCCATTTTAACTAGAAATACATGATGTTGTACATCGAGGATTCGGGACATTGACATAGAAGAAGAATTTGTCAAAAATATCACAAGTTCAATCCAAATCGTCAATGTGGGGCATGAGCATATAAACAAACTTGAAATTATTGACTAGTCCATCTTCATTCAATTAAAATGGCTGTTACCGTTTCGCTTGTACGATCCTCAAACTCGTATTCCGTGAAAGACATCACGGATGGTTCCTAAGGTTCGTATGTGAATTGATACAATTGACAACACAAATTTATATATTCTGTGTATGTTATTTTGTAGTCATTGCAAAATTATTGACGATAGGCTCCTCCCCGTACCAAAACCTCCTTCCCTTCCTCCCTTGGATAGCTCTGCCCACTTCGTTCGGTAGCCCGCCCACATTTAGCCACAGCAGTCGCCCAAAGAATGCGTTCGTCTGCACATCACCCTAGTTGCCGTGCATACTATATCTTCATTGAATAAAATCGTCTCTATACAGAAAATACATAGAGGTTGGAAGAATGAATGACGTCATGTTCGTTTCAATGATCAAATCCTCAAAAAGTTGGTGAAGTATGTACTATATAATCGTATCATTATAATGTTCGACGGTCGACATGCACCATTGCCCAGTGCATTACAAAAAGATCGAATTATCAGGGTAATTGCAATTACCCTGCAATTCAACAGAAACTGATAGGCCTATCATGTAAATTATACATGATGAGGAAAAATATCGGCATCGTCTAAACGTTCGATTTGATATAATGCGCGCTGCATGGCCATGCTAGAAAGACAATTCATGGTATTTTTTCATCCTTTTGGGACTGATTGAGTCGGCCAGCAGGGATCAAACATGGGACCTGTTCGCATTCTACAGGAACATTTTGTCCCTGTGTTACTATTTGGTATCAGGGCTAGTGAATTTCAACTAGTTATTGTCATTACTGCATTTATATATA
>SDVV010006899.1:0-18123 GCA_016164225.1 Gammarus roeselii
GACTCAGACAAAACGAATCCCCGCCTCCAACCACCCAGAACTCCAAGAATAACATGCACGCGCGACAGTGCGCACAGACAGCATCGTCGAAATTGGTACAAGGTCTATGGCTTCACGGATGAGATGGACTCCAACCGCAACGCGTCACAAGGTTTTATAGCTGCCCAGTTCAGGTCAACCCCAGAAACTACATATGGTCCGTGCACGCGCGAGCGAGCACAGACTGAAGAAAAAATACCTATTCACAAAATCACATGTACGAACTCCTGCACAAATAATCCAGCGTTATAATATTGTGGATCGTGAAAAAGTAAGTAAGAGCAGGTTCGTCATGGGCAGAAAAACTGCTCAGATTATTGATTTCGCACTGATTGTTTGTTTAAGGGTATAGGGAGCAGGAGGGCATTGGTCCCTTGGGTCGCCAAAGAGCCCGATGAATCCCGGAGGGTGATTCATGTCCCCGGGTCTTCCCGAGCTCTCCGAGTCCCCCGGAACCCCTCGCCTCAGCTCATCTCGGCTTGTCTCGAATCATTTCGGCCAGTTTCGGCTCGTCGCGACCAACTCAACTCGCCTCAACATGTTTCGACTGATCTCGACGCACCTCGACCAGCCTCGACGCGACCCTCGCTCTCTGCGCCAGCAATCTGCGGGCTGTAATGGTTATTTATTCCACTCAAGCATCTCACATGAACATTTTTCTGTGTATGGGTTTTACAGCGCTGGGTGGGGAGAGCAGAGGTTCCAGGATTCAGAGGGGCCTCTAAAGAGTGCCGCAGTTTCTCAAAAGGGTCCTAAAGGGTCTCAAGGGTGCCCCAAAGGGCCCCAGAAAGATCCAAGTGGATCCCCCCAAATCCATCTGGTCTCCCAAGTGCCCCGGGTTCCCGAAACCCCGGGTCCCCCAGTCCCGCGGATGCCACGAGTACCTCCTCTCCCTGGGTCACATTGTCTCAACCAACCTCAATGCATATAATGAAAATAACCAATGCAAAATTTATCACCATGAAAAAAGGGCAGAGAAAAATAATAGAGCCAAGCAAGAAGAAATAATAAAATAGTAAAATAAAATGTTAATGATCTATAAAATGAATAATCATTCATCCACCCCAAGTCACCTCTGTGTCCACTAGTTCAGGCTTCTCGATAAGAAAGCCCTGGCAGCTAATTGAAATGCTGAACTTCCACAAACAACTCTCCATTCATCGCAGTCATACCTCGAACGTCTCATTACTTTCATTATTTGCGCCTTTACTCGCATCTTACTCCTCTTGTACTCTACCACACCCCGCCACCAGCCTACAGAACCTTTCGGAGCTTTCACAAGTGCTGTTTCATCCACTAACGGCAACTGATTTAACTGTCAACTCAAGCCATTTGATGCTAACAACTCCAAGCCTCGACCAAATACACTCGCATTCACGTCCCAAACTGCTCCGTCCAAGTAAAGATTGATTTGATTCGAGCCTCATTTCCACCAAAGCCTTAACCTGAGTCATAATAGGCTCCCCCGTAGGGCGCGACCGTCATTGATTCAGGTAAGTTCGCACGGCCTCCCGTGCGAAAATATTAGTCTCGTCAAGATGAAATCGAGTACATAATTCAATTGTGGCATATTAGCGTACTAGCGCGTACAAGAGAATGAAGAGTTAGCGCGTATCTTCGTAAATGTATTGTTATCTTTGTGCGTAATGGGGTGGAGAGACCACCTCATTTGCACAGGTGTTTGGAATTTAGACAGCTTCATGTAGTCCGGTGTGTTTTCCGAAAGCAATAGGCTTTTTACGGTAGGTTGGGTCCGCGAGTAGGCTTTGTAGGTTGCACGGGGGATTTATGAACGCATCGTTGGGTTGCCGCGAGTGCGTTACAATCCATCAGTGAGTGTTACTCGCTGATAGCCACTTGGTGGCAACAGGGACAAGGTGACGCGTTTGGTACTATGTCGACATCCATCAAGAGGTAGTGAGTTATCCACGGGTGTCCCGTGCACAAGCGGTTGATGAACACATGGTCTTTTCTGTTGGTGAACTTTGTTTCCCATTCTCCGACTGAGGGTTTGACTGAAAGCCTTTTTTGTCCACTCGGTTGCCACATTTCATCCCATCGGGATGTTATATGGGAGTTGATAATAGGGAATCAGTTCCGGTAATGTATTGCGAAAAATTGTTCTTGGTGAGTAGATGCCAGTTTAGCAAGCGAGTCCGCAAGTTCGTTTCCTTTTTTTTCCGCGTGTCCGGTGATCCAGCAGAATTCAACTGCCTGACCCGTCTCGGACATCACAAAGAGATTGTGTGCATTTTACGTAGAGCGGGATGTTCGTAGTGCAGTGTTTTAAGCTGGGTGAGGACACTCAGACTGTCTGAGAATACGACGTACTTGTGGAAGTGATCTGTTTTGGCAATAGAGATGGCTAGTTCGAGTGCGTACAGCTCCGCAGACAACACGGAGGCCTGTTGTGGGAGTGTGACTGAGAGTGGAATGTCCCCGCACACAGCGGCGGCTCCCACTCCGTCGGCGGTTTTGGAGCCGTCAGTGGTTATATGGCGGTGCTCTAAATAACCTTCCTCAAGTAGTCTTAGGAATTCCTGCCGGTACGCGTTGGTTGAAGTAGTTGCTTTAGGGTACACTTGCAGGTCTAGGTTGACCGGTGGTGGGTTGATCATTCATGTTGGTGTTAATTTGAAGAATTCGGTAGGGGAAGGAAGGCTTAACAGCTTTGCGATTGATGTTCAGCGAGGTCAGCAGGTTGTCAACACGTAGAGAGAACGGTGGGCATATATTCTTTTTAGCCGCGAAAAGGCGCTTATCGGAAATGTTGGTGATGTGGCTGATTGTCGGGTTGTTGATTAGACTTCTAGTCTTAAAATAGTATTGTAGCGAAAATTCGTCTCGCCGGAGCGGAAGTGCAAGTTCGTTAGCGAGCACGTTAAGGGATTCGATTAGGGTGGAACAGAACGCGCTGGTTGTGATACGCAAAGCATTGTTTGCGATCTCATTATTCATACAATAGTTTCGACCCATCTTTACAATATGTTAGCGCTTTTTGATTTCCCAACCCTATGTTCATCATTTTTCTGTATAATTAGTGTCGTCCATTGACACCTTTGTCATCGTACAATAATGTAGACTTCTCATTACAAGATGTTGGCACATTTTGATGTCCCAACCCCATGTTCACGGGACACTAACCACGTGCATGCGTGATTTAACACCCCATGTACTTGTTATTTTCCACACCCATGTATTTTGTCATTTATCACCCTCCCATGTATTTCTTATTTTCCAGCCCAGCGTGTCACTGGTTTTCCCAACGCTATGTAGTCGTGATTATTTTGTCAAAATAGATATCTTCTGTATGTGCACTGATGATAACATTGTAAATAATATTTCGATCCATGTAATCCGAACCAGCGACCCCTAGAGATGAGCTGCGACGAATTCAAATTGAACTTTCTTTTTTTTTAATTCAAATAGAGATCTTGATGATGAAATTTCATGTTTTATGTTCAGGAATTCGATCTTTTTTTTTAATTGAAAACCCATTGTCAGACGATGGAAATGATTGATTCAATAATAATAATAATAAAAATATGGAGGAGCAATATCAATGTGGCAGCCCAGAACTAAATAAGTGCCCATCAAGTAGTGGAGCCATCTCACCTTGAGAGTTTTGATGTCGATGACCGACCAGTGTGACGGATCTTTCCTCTTGGGTATGTCCTAAATGGGAGAGAAGACGTTTAGAGCAGAGTGGTGGAGGGAGGCAGCGACACGCACTCGCACACATCACCACCAGCACTCTAGACTAGTTTGTGTCGGAGCCACTCATGTTTCCTCTAGCACACTCCATACACAGGAGAGATCTTGAACAGCTAGTGACGGGGTTTTAAAGGCGCTCCTCTTTACGGACGATCGCCTAGCTAAGTGATCAATGAACAACGATTATGTTAGCAAACTTCTGCAATTACTAATAACAACAAATCCTCACTGACAAATTTCGGGACAAAGTTAGAATATTGGATGTTTGAAGTAAGGTAGTAGGAATCCACTACGTACTCAGCTTCCTCATCTTGATGACCGATTCACTAAAACATCTAAAATCATTAACAAGGTGTAATACATTATTGAGTTGGACTTAAAATAAACAAGTCTTGGGATCCTCCAGGGAAAAAAAATCAAGTGATAATGGCAAGAGAAGTCAAATGGTCTGCAAGGAAAGAAACCGAGAGAAGAGAAAGTGGGGCGAAGGTGAGGAGTGCAAGAGAAGCTGGACAGCTGCAGGGCGGGGCGACGTTAGGCTGTGCGTGACACGCAGCGAGCGGAAAAGATCTGACGGAGATGAACGAAAATGCATCCACTTGCTGAGACTAGAGACACACTTATATTTATGTATATTTTTGCCACGGGTCAGCAACTGCCTGTAGTAGACTCGTCAGTAGCTATCGGCTATAAAACATATTAGTTCGAGCTGTACCATCACTACTCAATGATTTATCAAGAGAGATAGAAATAAATCACCTTCCTCAAATCGACAGCTTCTTTGTAGGCATGGATTGCCTTATCACTCCTCCCGCCACATATCTTGTCTGCTACTGTATTTCCTTGGACATTGCAAGCTTAAACACAACATTCTAAAGGCATGTTTTAGTGTTGAATAACAAGCAGCTTCTGAAACTGTGCCAGTGAAATCTCATGAAAGTTTTTATATGCAGTTGTATTACCCTGCATCAACAAGGGCTGTCAACAAGGGCTTCAGTTTACCGGCGAACATGGCCAAGTTATCAGAGATACTAAACAATGGCTGCCAAAGCGGAACGAACATCTCTCGCACCATCGCCTGTTACTTGAAAAAAAATAAACACGAATTGATGACATAATTGAATTAGGATTATTAAGAGTTTTGGTTGGAAATTTTTTGAAGAAAACCACTTTTCCGAGAGGATTCAGACCACCAGACCATCCTATAAAATGGACAATCCCAATCGTTAATTTCCTGCAGGAAGAAAAACAAGTTTTTCATTGTATAATACTACTGATATAGATCCACACAACTTGAGGTATATATGGACATGTAAATATACATAAATATATACACCATTTTTTTTTTTAATACATTTAGAGCTGTTGAATGAGTATCAAAAGCTCTAATTCGCGCGCGTTGGTGTGTTTGTGTGAGTATACACGCCGTAAATGAATATTTCGCGATGAACCCCAGCGGTTTTGGGCGCACAATGTGCTACGGTGCCCTGCAGCTGCCTGGATGATTTGAAAGCAATGAAGGCAGATAGAAAGAAGCTTAAGAATACAAAGTGCAGCTAATATGTTGCAGTGCCTGGTCATCATCTTCCTCCTCCTCCTCGAGGTCGCCCTCCTCCTTGAGAACACCTCCAGAAATGGCCGCCAACTTTTTGTCCAGCTGCCGCTTATAGTTGAGGTGCAAGCCGTCCCACTCCAACTTAGTGGGAGAAATGTTCCAAACATCTGGGAGAAATAGGACAGTAGTTTCAACACGTCCAGGCTCCAGGGCTCCGCAGACTCCACAGCAACTGCTGCTACAAACATTACTGCCACCACCGCCGCTGCTGCTGCTGCTGCTACTGTTCATGGTAGTGGCAGTAGGAGTGCTACGGGGAGTAGTAGTAGTAGTAGTAGTGTTGGTAGTGGTGGTAGCAGTTATAGTAGTAGATAGTGTGGTGTTGGTGGTGCTGTTGCCACCACTACCACCACCACAACAAGAAGCAGTGCCGCCGCTGCCACCGCCGCTGCCGCGCCCTTTGTGGCCGGAGTCGGCACGGCGATAGTATATCTCAGCAAACCGGTACCTGAGACCAAACCAGGGGCGTCAACACAGCCTACTCTAGCCAAGAGAACATCCTAATAACTACAAGGTATGGCAACAGGCGCTGCTAACTCTCTCTCTCTCTCTCGCAAGGAGCAATGACTAAGAGTCTGCCAAATGACAAGAGAAGGAAGAAATTTCGCTGCATCCCAGTCTGACGCAAAGATGGTCATCGTCTCTAGTGAGTTGTAGGAACACAAATTATGACATAAGAGCGACGATCAGGCAGATCGAGTTGGCAATGACTTGAAGCGTAGTGGTCTCAATTTAGGCGGTTGCTGATGCTTGTTTAGGTTCATCAAGACATAGATCACTGACAACAGTAGGGTGAGCTGACCCTGGACCGGATGGGGTCAACATCACGGGACCACTCCGACTAATGTGCCATCTGAAAGCTCACACTATCATTAGTTTACTTCACAAGCCCTGGCGATGAAATTGAGCTGTTAGACCAGAAAATGGATTGTAGAATGCAGATGCTCAGCACGTTTCTTCATTACAAAAACAAAAGAATGAATACAGTAAAAAGAATATTCCAAAATGTATCAGTCTAGGCCTAGAATTTTCAGCAACCTGTAAAGGTACATCGAAATGGATATTAGCATTAGTAACACTACACACGGTTATATAAAACTATACATGAATGGTGATGACCGATGACTAGCTTTATAAGGGATTAGGTGCCGGTAGGGAGAAACGACCAATAGACTAGTTATGGAAGAAGTAGGTATTGATAGATACGAAAGAGGTAATACTGGACTGTTGAAGTATAGATATCATGCTGACAGAGTAGGTAGATATAAGCTTCAGCACTTACTTGCTTTGCGCGACACGTCTGCAAAAGGTCACTGAAAACAATCGGGTTAGTATGACAATCGACCCGCCGAAGCTCTGGTAAAGTAACAGGTTGCAATAGACGGTAAGACCACAGGACTCCTGGCACCAAAACTCGCTACAAACAGTAGGTTTCGGTAGACAGTAAGATCACAGGACGCCTGGCACAAATTTCAGGCCGCATACAAACCTCTTCAACAAACAAGGAAATGATCAGCTTCATTGCAAAGAACTCTTTAAGAACTTCCAACCAAAGGTAAGCCATGACTGTGCCCGGTCTGGCGTTGGCTCCGGTGAGAAGAAAATACGAGGGCTGCATACGAGCATGATAAGGTACAGACAATATGTTTTGACATCGTGTTAACTTTGTTTTCACTTCATATTCAGGTGTTACACCGTATGCGATGGGGCATTATACCTCCAAAGCATACCGTAGGTATACGATGCGGTATTATGCCTCAAACATCACACCTCTCAAACATACTTATGCGATGCAGTATTACACCTCTGAAGCATACGTACGCGATGCAGTATTACTCCTCTAAAGCATACGTACGCGATACAGTATTACACCTCTCAAGCATACATGTGCGATGCAGTATTACTCCTCTAAAGCATACGTGTGCGACGCAGTATTACTCCTCTATAACATACGTACGCGATGCAGTATTACACCTCCCAAGCATACGTATGCGATGTAGTATTACACCTCTCAAGCATACGTATGCAATGCAGTATTACACCTCTAAAGCATACGTGTGCGATGCAGTATTACACCTCTAAAGCATACGTGTGCGATGCAGTATTACACCTCTCAAGCATACGTGTGCGATGCAGTGTTACACCTCTCAAGCACACGTGTGCGATGCAGTGTTACACCTCTCAAGCATACGTGTGCGAAGCAGTATTACACCTCTCAAGCATATGTGTGCGATGCAGTATTACACCTCTCAAGCATACGTATGCGATGCAGTGTTACACCTCTCAAGCATACGTGTGCGATGCAGCATTACACCTCTCAAGCGTACGTGTGCGAAGCAGTATTACACCTCTCAAGCATACGTGTGCGATGCAGTATTACACCTCTCAAGCATACGTATGCGATGCAGTATTACACCTCTCAAGCATACGTATGTGAAGCAGTATTACACCTCTAAAGCATAGTGTGCGATGCAGTATTACACCTCTCAAGCATACGTGTGCGATGCAGTATTGCACCTCTCAAGCATACGTGTGCGATGCAGTATTACACCTCTCAAGCATACGTGTGCGATGCAGTATTACACCTCTCAAGCATACGTATGCGAAGCAGTATTACACCTCTCAAGCATACGTGTGCGATGCAGTATTACACCTCTCAAGCATACGTGTGCGATGCAGTATTACACCTCTCAAGCATACGTGTGCGATGCAGTATTACACATCTCAAGCATACGTATGTGAAGCAGTATCACACCTCTCAAGCATACGTATGCAAAGCAGTATTACACCTCTCAAGCATACGTGTGCGATGCAGTATTACACCTCTCAAGCATACGTGTGCGATGCAGTATTACACCTCTCAAGCATACGTGTGCGATGCAGTATTACATCTCTCAAGCATACGTGTGCGATGCAGTATTACACCTCTCAAGCATACGTATGTGAAGCAGTATTACACCTCTCAAGCATACGTGTGCGATGCAGTATTACACCTCTCAAGCATACGTGTGCGATGCAGTATTACACCTCTCAAGCATACGTGTGCGATGCAGTATTACACTTCTAAAGTAATGAGAACTAACTGAAACTCAACTGATTCAGAACACAACATCCCAGAGTATTCTATCCCTTAGTGTGTAACTTGATTAAAAATGATTTTACAGTAATTCACCTCATTGGTCATTTTCAATGTACAAACGGTAAAAAAAATTAGCTCATCAACAAAATCACTTAGGGTGCCTCGAAAGACGCGTGGTATAGCCCTCTAAATTTAAGCTTAATTTATTTACTACATAGTACGCTTTTTTCTAGCTCATTTTTGTCAATAGATGTTGATCCTTTCACCGAGCTCAGATTATTGGCCTGTTTACGAACCCTCGAACATGCTACTCTGTTCATGAACCGTTTGTACATTTTTTCTCGTTTTCCCCAACCTCATCAGTGAAGCAATAATAACTCAGCATTACCTCCCTCCCCCGATGTTACCACAATGTTTATTATTCCCACGGACTTTCTGAAGTGTTACCAATTGAAAAAGAGACTAGGCCGTTGTAGGGCGTTTGTGTGCGTCTCCGATGTCAACGCGTCAGCGCCACTTGCGTTTCATATGGAATAGCAGCATAAACCATGTGCCTATTCTCTCGGATCATTGAAAATTCAAACTAACTTCACAACACGTGCTTGAAGAGCGTTTGGGAAGAAAAAATATGCCCACTTCAGAATCTATGAATGTAGCTACGTATCAACTATATAAAATCAATAGAAGGTGGCTGAGATGCCTAAACTGTCATACATAGCATTTTTATGACTTTGGATCAAGCGAAAAATCCATTACACGTGGTGTAATGGAAGGTACTTCATTGCCTACCACTCGCAAAGCGAGGGCTGTAACAGCACTGTAAAACATCCTTGGTCTAGCGCAATGCAAGGTACCCGGCTGATTAAGTGATCACTATGTCAACCGTAATTGAATTCCGACTAAGCCCCCGCAAGAGAGATCACTGCATTATCTATATCATTTCCATGGACTTCAAGACTTTAACGACCTAGTAGACATCCTGTATTCGACCTTGCAAATAGCAAGTAGTAAATTTATTTGAATGCTATTAAAACAAATTCCTCCCATAAACTTCATCCACATTTCACCACAAAGGAGATAGCTGTGAGTGTTGAGAAAGTAACCTCCCTAACCACAAAGGGAAGTGTAATTGTCAAGAGGTCAAGAGTGTGAGAATCCATCGAGTTGTTTGGTGTGTTGGACAGACAGTGCCTTGAAGGAGCCACAACAACGAGCGCCAAGAGCAGAAGCTAAACTCATGAAGATAAGAAGTTAGCCCGACTAACCAGGTGGTGCAGGGACTAAGGTCGATGCCGGTGAGCGCAAGGCAAGTACGAATAGCTGTCTTGATGAGAATTGATGGGTCCTTGTCTGGATTAGGCCCGTCCAGGCTGGGACTCCAGTGGCCACCAATCGCCATAGTCTCATTCTTGCCCTTGAGACCCACACAGAAGTTGATGAGCCTAGTTGGGTGCACGAACGATTCGCGAGATTCAGCAGCGGTGTCCTCGCTGAGAGCGCACGACCGACGGTAGACCTCCTCCATGGCGGGCACGGAGAGCAGCATCACCTGCACCACATATTCAATGGTAGCTTCATGAGGAAGTACAGAACACCGAGAACATATGATAACAGAAATTTTTAGCTGGACAGTAATCATAACTTGGCATTAGCCAGTTACCTCAAAATTGGCAATCAATGGATGAGAGATAACCCGAGTTTCAAGCTACCTGTGGGGCAACATTATTAAACATGGAATGTGACATCCCGAGTTTCAAGCTACCTGTGGGGCAACATTAATAAACATGGAATGTGACATACCGAGTTTCAAGCTACCTGTGGGGCAACATTAATAAACATGGAATGTGACATACCGAGTTTCAAGCTACCTGTGGGGCAACATTAATAAACATGGAATGTGACATCCCGAGTTTCAAGCTACCTGTGGGGCAACATTAATAAACATGGAATGTGACATCCCGAGTTTCAAGCTACCTGTGGGGCAACATTAATGATCATGGAATGTGACATACGCAACAAGGACTGTCATGCCACAAAATATCAGGACGATTTGTCATGTTAGCAATTTCTTCTGTCCTCTTCTTGCCTCATCAAATAATGACAAAGTCATTGATAATTCCTCTTATGCTGTCAATAATGATCATCTAAAAAACAATAACAAAATAATACTATTGAGTCGTCAGCTTCAATAGGAAATCATGAACCTTTTCCATTGGGTCATCTAAGACAAGAAAAGCTATTGATATGTTCGATGAGGTTTAACATGATACTGACGACGCAGTAACGAATGCTCCAGCAGACTGACCTTAGCGGAGAAGGTGTGGCTTGCGTCAGGAGGGTCGTAGACAGCGTCGTTAGGGATAACGCTGTCAACCTCCTTGTGCATGATGTGGAAGTTGACAGGGCGTGGCATCGGAAAGGGGCGCTGGCTGGGGAAGGTGTTGCTCCACAGCGGCCGCGTCACGAACACATCGCTCGGGATGTACAGATTGGAGTAGCGCTTTCGCAGCTCCAGGATATTGGCCTCTTCCAGTTGCAGGTACAGCTTTGGAACCTGCACAATAGTACACAACGTTTATACGATTCAAGTCATAGTGCATTGTTACAAAATGCGATATCTTCATCACCCTGCCAAGTGGAACAAGCTTTGATCTGTAGACCCAGTGCCTATGTGCCTCCCTCCACACCATCAAGGCGGGAGTTGTGTTCCAAGCACAATATAGTATACTTACCGACAGGCCAGTGCATCATCCAGCTTTTTTTTTCTTATAGTAGCCCTCGTATAGAAGGATTACGGGAAAAGGCCCTCAGCGTTATAATTTGCAAGCAATCCTAGCACACTTTACCCATAGGGGGCTCTTTTACCTCTGAGCCGTGCGGGGAAGGAAGAGGAACTTGCCGGTTCTAGCGTTTTCACTTAGAAGAGCGATGAATTAGCGCATCAAGTAACATAACGGTATATCTTCCTTCGATGATTGTCAATGTTCTGGCCAATAGACAAGTTTGAAGACCGGAGGATAGCGTGAGTAATAGGCCAAGATGAGTCAGTTTCTTCTGTCATCAAATAACCAGTTTGTCAGTGATATTAGTTGTTAAGACGGACTTGGTTGAGGAGGCACGATAGGAGCGACAAGCTTGGAGATCGAGTGTCAAGGCTTTCTAGTTCAATCGAGTCTATGTTTTTCCGGCACCGGACGCCAAACCAGCAGCCAGCGCTGCATCAATTCACCGACAAGTCATTGTCCGTCTCCAGGGTTGCTTTGACTCACGGCAGTTTATAGGGAGAGGTCACTATAGTGTTCCACTCAAAACGAGCAAACAGTGGTCCTCGAATGGAGGAGTCCATCAGTACGTAAGATGAGGTACGATCAATTCACAACAGATCAGATTTAAGCGAAAAGGTCTATTTTCCAAAGAAAAGGTAGCTGAGAAGCGGTATAGCACTCAGTAAGCAGTGTGCGGAGTGTGTTAGTAATGTCCAAGTACCTGCTCCTGGGGAAGTAGGTGTTTCAAGATGCCGTACAGGTTGGACACTCTGGTAAGACAAGGGCTATTATAAGAGGGACTAAACCGTCCATGTAGGAAGATGTGACGACGCCTCCATTACGTGTTTGTGCGTTAGTCTATTGTCACATAATAGACAATCGGCATAGAAATATCTCAGCCTGTTGAGATCGGCTGCTTCAAGAGGCCCAGGGTGAAGTTGCGCTATTGATAGTGCGCAATTCATTCTTCATAGGAACATCAGACCACTCAAGGTTCCATTCATTTCGCACAGCTTTTATAATTGCTAGATAATAATATTGGTATGGAAGTGGACGCTGTTTTGCTCTGTCACGCGCCGCTGCAGCTTTCGCGCCGCTTCGTCCGCCTGCTTTTTTCCCACAACCCCATTGTGGCCCGGAACTCAGCACAAACCAACGCCCTTGCTCCTGGAGGATAATTGTACAAGCCAGCACAAGATTGCTGTAACGATAGGATGACCATTTTTGAAGGTATCCAGGGTTTGAAGCGTGCTAAGCGAGTATCGGCCGCTAAGAGGGCGTCGGCAATGGTCGTGAGTTCAACAGTAAAATTATTTATCTATTATTTGCTTCCATGTTCCACCGGAGTCCCAACGCCAGGTTAATGCGGACTCCCCCGTAGGGCGGTTTCAACGGTGAAAACTGGCGCTGTTGGGAAGAGTCTCCATGCGACGACGCGCTGGAGAAGTACCGCTGCACAGCCCACAGCCTATTCTTTTGATCCATAAGTGAAGATATGCAAGCCACCAGCGTGATGAGAAGTGCCGCTGCATAGCCCACAGCCTATTCTTTTTATCCATAAGTGAAGATATGCAAGCCACCAGCGTAATGAGAAGTACCGCTGCATAGCCCACAGCCTATTCTTTTGATCCATAAGGGAAGATATGCAAGCCTCCAGCGTAATGAGAAGTACCGCTGCATAGCCCACAGCCTAATCTTTTGATCCATAAGTGAAGATATGCAAGCCTCTAGCGTAATGAGAAGTACCGCTGCATAGCCCACAGCCTATTCTTTTGATCCATAAGTGAAGATATGCAAGCCTCCAGCGTAATGAGAAGTACCGCTGCACAGCCCACAGCCTATTCTTTTGATCCATCAGTGAAGACATGCAAGCCACCAGCGTGATGAGAAGTACCGCTGCACAGCCAACAGCCTATTCTTTTGATCAATAAGTGAAGATATGCAAGCTATCGGCGTGACGAGTCTCCGCATGAGCTATACAAATAGCTCAAAGATTTTAGGGTGCAACATCTCCCTTTCGGTCAGTAAAACAGTGAGGGCAAAGCATATTTTCGCGCTATAAAAATAGCTCGAAGATTTTGAGGTGCAACATCTGCTTTTCGGACAGTAAAATAGTGAGGGCAGAGCATACTTTCTGGTACACGCCAGATGAGGATAGCATCAATCCGCGGGAGAGGGTCCATCATGATGTGTGGTAGTCCAAGCTCAGCAGTGTGAAGCTCGATGCGTTATGAGAAGTTCGAGGAAAGCGCAAGATTGAGATGACGCTGTCGGATTGTGGTACACGTAGGGAAGGTGGGGCAAGCGAGAACATGGCAATAACATTGGAGATCAATTTGTTCTCGTCGCAAGGCAAGACTAAGCTCACCAGTTTCACAAAGAAGGCTGACAATAGGAGAGGAACGGAAAGCTACAGTACAAGCGCGAAGGGTGGCATTGTGAACTGGTTCTAATGTTTTGAAAATATTTGGTTTCGCGAAGCCATAGACCACACTCCCTTAGTCCAGTTTGGACCGGATGATAGCGCGGTAAAGGCGTAATGATGTTATTCTATCTGCACCCCAGGTGAAGTGTGATGCGATCCGAAGAATAACAAATTGCTGTAAGCAGTCCATCTTAAGCTGCTGCCCGTGGTACTTCCAGGTTAGCTTCTGGTAGAATATTAGTCCTAGAAAGCGGACTGAAGGTAGGAAAGGGATCATTTATTCATTAAGTTTGAGACCTGGTTCCATGTGTGTGCGAGACCAATGGATATGAAGTGCATATGTTTTGCTTTTAGATATTTTAAAGCCTCGAGATTCTGTCCAGGCAACCACCTGTTGCATTCTGTAAATGACGTTTGTGTTGGGATACAACTGGCGCCGATGCGTATATCACTAAGTCGTCAACGTACAGTGATCCATTCACGGAGGGAGGGATCACCCCCGTGATCCCATTGTTAGCAATCGCAAATAGAGTACACAAAAGGACGCTACCTTGGGGACTTCCTCATCTTGGGTATGTAAATCCGAAAGGTGATAACCGATTTCGGCCAGGAAGACACTCCGCCGGACAAAGTTCCGGATGAAAAATGCTAAGTGACCCCGGAGTCCCATCCAGTGGATTTCTCAGATTATGCCATAGCGCAAGGTTGTATCATATGCCTTCTCAAGGTAAAAAAACGCATACAGAGTGTTGCTTGCGTTTCAAGGCCCCTCGGATATCAGTCACAACGCGTAATAATGCGTCCTGAGATAGCATCTTTCGAAATCCGAATTGTAATGGGGAGAGGAGTGAGTTCGCTTCTAGGTGCCGAGTCAGTCGGGCATTCACAATCTTCTCCAGAAACTTCGCTACACACGAAGTGAGGGCTATAGGGCGGTAGCTGGTCAATTCATCGGTAGGCTTACCAGGTTTTGGGGAAGACAGAACCAATGCCTCCATCCACCGATAGGAATAGGAGTGGGTAGACCAGATTGAGTTGTAAATAAGACACAAGTAGGAGAGTGCAGAGGAATGTAGATGCTAAAGCATCTCGTAGGAGATTTGACCTTCACCAGAAGCAGAAAGGTTGGAGGTGCAAATGCCACCAAGGATTTCGCGTACCGTGATAGGTTCATTGCAAGGTATAAGGGAATTTATGGAGAAATCCAGATCATTCTGTTCTGCAGTACGCTTTGTGATACAGAAAGCCGGGCTGTACCCAGAATCCGAGCTGACAGAGGAGTAATGTGTTGCATAGAGTTCAGAGACTTCTTGCGGATCAGCGTGGGTCGTTCCCATCATACTTAGGGTTGGGGGTGGGGAGGGGGTGAGAACAGTACTTTCCAGTCATTTTTCGTATGCGGGGCCACACTTGAGACATGGGTGGTGTGTTCACATTAATGGATGATACGAAGTTTTGCTATGATTCTTTGCGAGATAAGGAGCATGTATTTCGTGCTTTTGCAGTTTCTCGCCTAAACCAGGATGTCCTAACTTTACGCGGTGTTCCCTTGGTTATAGGGATGCTGCGATCTGCAGCGTGTGTCCGTAACTTTACGCGGTGTTCCCTTGGTTATAGGGATGCTGCGATCTGCAGCGTGAAGGAGGGTACTATTAGGTTTTCCACTATCTCGTCACAGGATATATTCTGAGGTGGGAGAGGTGTCGTTGTATAAGCGGCGAACGATTGCCAGTTGGCTTTACGTGTTATGTATCGGCGAGCGGTAGAAGTATCTTCAGGATGGAAAGTCGTGATGGTGATGGGGAAGTGGTCACTCCCGTAGGGCTCCTCCAGCCCTTGCCAGGCAAGGTCTGGCGAGAGGTTTGGGGAGCAGATGAATAAGTCAATAGCCGATAACAAGGCTGTCTTGGTATGGAAGTGAGTCGGTTCTCCAGTATTGAGGAGCGCAATATCAGAAAACGGGAAGAATGCTTTGACGTGCCCTCCCCGTCCATCAGCTGTGTCTCTCCCCCAGAGGGGGTGTTTAGCATTAAGGTCACCTACAAGGAGGTAGGGCGCAGGAAGTTAACCAACCAGGTTAGTAAGAAGTGCGCATAAAATTAGTTCATTTGGGGAAATAAATAGGTTACAAATAGTAACGGGGCGTTTGAGGCGCACTCTGTGGGCCTGAGCTTGCAGAGGGATTGAATTGCATGTGATAGCTCGATTTACTCTTGTAGCCAGGCCAGTGCCTGGTCGAGCATCGGCAGTGGGCGAGGTTAAGTGGGCTTTATACCCACTGGGAAAAGATGGTTTGTACAGCCCCAGGAGAGTTTCCTGGAGACAAACTACCATTGGATTATAGGTTTGGGTTTATTTCCATAGTTCAGCATAGTTAGCGCGATATCTTCTAATGTTTCATTGAAGGACTAGGGTATCAGACACTGTGGTTTAGGTTAGAGAAATTGAATTATATATCGCTTTTATAGACCATGTCAATCACGGCCTGTCCAGCTCGTTCGACGAGTATTGCTGGAGCTTCTCTTTTGGCTAAAAGTCAACGAAGGATCATTTCCGTTTGGATCATCGTCCAAGTCAGAGCCAGTGCGCTTAGCGCTGGTAAGCGGCAAGCGAGTTTCTCCGACCTGAGGCAATGACGAGGTAGGGTGGGCATCACTTAATACTGTATTCGACGCATTTCCCTCATAGGATTATAATCTAGAGCAGCTACGCGAGGCAGAGGCGAAGGGACATTTGGTGTCTTAATAAAGGCACCAGAATGACATCTGCGTTGAGCAGTAATCTGGCTAGGCTGCGCGGTTACCAAGGGGAATCTTGGTTGGGCTTGGCGTAAGGCGGGTTTAAGCGTTATTGACAAGATTCCGGGTTTTCGTTTTGTGTGGCTAGCAAGGAGCGCGTTGAGGTGGCAGCGTTCCTTGATGTGGTACTGCCAATAATAGAGGCAGGTCATCGTCCAGATTTAGGACTGGGAGTCCCACTGCACGTCGATCAGCAAGTGATGGACGGGGCGAGGTGGGAGTGAGGGGAGGTATCTCCAACGGAATTTTCGAGTTTCCGGACAGTGCGAATGACTGTCGTCGTGGGCTTCCTCGATTTCAAGAAGGATGAAGGACATCGTGTTGTAGGTTAGAAGGAACCCTGGTTACAGGTGTGTTCGCTGTCACTGCAGCAAAGCTACCAAGCCGGCGTATAAATTTGGCGGGTTACTTGTCTCATGCGTTTGGGGTATGAAAGGCGTTCTCTAGCTTGAACAGTGAGTATCTCCTTTTCGAGTCTGTAATAGAAGCATTCGCGTGATAACGCAGGATGTTCCTCTGAACATTTTGCGCAATTAGCAGATCTGTCACAATTGTGGCCATGTGCGTCCTTACTACAGCGGAAGCATGTACTTTTCATGTTCCTCAATCGGCAGGCATCACTTCCATGAGCAAACTTTTGGCATTTGTAGTTGCGTCTGGGATGAGGGATGTATTCTCGAACCGAGCACTGTGTCCCGCCAATGTGGACATCAGGAGGCAGAGCTTGAAGGTGAGGATGAGGACACCAGTGTTCTCAACTCCGCTTCGCCGTCATTTCACTCTGCTTACCTGGTTGACTTGCTGATCCGCGAGTTCAGTATGAATATCGTCGTCGTAGTGGTTTGGACTGTTTTTATAATAGATGGTTTCTTGAATCGTGTTGGGAGGAGGATGCTCATCAATGCCCCGGCCTTGTAGCCGGGCATTAGAATCTTGCTACCGTGTCCACCGCGTGTCGTAGAAGGCGACTAAAGGGGCGCCCCGTAGCCGGGAGTAGAATCTTGCTACCGTAACTCCTGCGTGTCGTAAAAGGTGACTAAAAGGGCGGAGCGAAGGGGCTAGGAATACCGTTCTCGGTGAAACCTTTCCTCGAAGACGGCAAGACGAGCGGGGGGAAGAGAGGCACACGCCTCTCCGAACCCTATTGTTAGGATCGCTGAATGTGCGAGGCTGTAGTACGAGTGATGTGAAGATGAGGGAGATTGGTGAGATACTTGTGAGGAGGAAGTTTGATGTGTTGGCGCTGAGTGAGACGAAGTTGAAATGTAAGGGGCGAATGTGAGTTTGGTGTTGTAAGCGGAAGAAAGTCTGGTGTGGAGGAAGGTAGGGCATGAGAAGGTGTGGTCTTGATATTGAGTGATCGGTTGGCTAGTAGCGCTACCGAATGGAAGGAGGTGTTCCCAAGATTGATGTGGGTAAAAGTTAAGTTAGGCGTAGAAAGATGGGCATTTGTGAGTGCTTACGGACCTGGCAGCGAGAGAAGTGAAGAGGAGAGGGAGCAATTCTGGTCTGACCTGAGTGAGTGTATTGAGAGTTTTGGAGGTCATTTCAATGTAGTTGTACTGGGTGACCTTAATGCGAGAGTCGGAGATGAAATGGTGGAGAATGTGATAGGAAGGTATGGCGTTCCCGGTAGAAATGAAAGTGGAGAAAACCTGATAGGTCTGTGTATGGAGCAAGAGTTGGTG
>SDVV010006900.1:0-18123 GCA_016164225.1 Gammarus roeselii
CTTGTGGCGGGGAGATTTGGCGCCTCCCCCCTCTGTGTCCGCCTAGCTTAGTCACCCCCCTAACTAGGGGGAAACGGCTGTATGTCTATACATACATGGAAAATGTAATGTGCATCGACAGACTAGACCTGTAGAGTAGGTGTATTAACACGTGCATGGACGACGACATCGTCCGTGGTTACTCCGGGGTGTACTTTCTGAGCAAAGGAGTGAAGAAAAATCACGAATTTGATTTTCTAGGAATAATGTTCAACTTGTTTGTATTCATTCAACATCAGATACATTTTGTTTTTTTCTATGGCCTTTCGTGGAGAAATAATGAGTTTACGCTTCTTCATCTCGAATGAAAACACCCTATGTAACCATAAGAAATGTGTTGGTGAGGTTACTTCTGTGTTGCATTTATTTAGTGCACCTAATTCGCCTATATGCTTACTTCCGACATATTTCAGCCCAAAAATATTTGCATCCCTAAAAATCAAAACACGTTTTTTCTTTAAAAAAATCTTAAGGTCGAGGATTCAGAAAATGACGTTACATTTTTTTCAACTCCTTCTCCAAGACCGCCATTTCTGAAGCCTCGAACATTTGAGTTTCCCTGCGCTTTTCCGTGTCGGGCCGAACAGTCGCACTGGATTGGAAAATATGCGAACGCGCAAATGCTTTCTTCCTGACAAAGAATGGATGCTGCGCTGCTCAGCATTTGGAATCATCGGTAGGCTCGTTAAACGAGAAAGGGTTACACTGCTCCCAATTTGAAGAAGAAAAATAGCTCTGGTGAAGGTCCTCATGACAATAGACAAGCCCATATATGAAAGCTGTTATTACAAATAAATTACCTCTTAGGCAATTACTCTCATGCGCAGTGCTGCTGCTGCTGCTGCCGGTGCTCAACATTTTGTTTCTTGTTCCAAGCTATTCCGTAGCGCAAGAAATATGATATTTAGATTACCAATACGGACGATATTATCGTTAAGTTTCATTATAAAGATTGTACAATTTTGATTACGATTTTGCAGTTTAAAGATAATTCCGCGGAAAATGTGGAATGGTCATCATATGAGAGTGAATTTGTAACCTCGTGTTTGATATGAGGTACAATATATGTATTTCACATGGTAACGTAATTGCAACATGGTTACATTAATATCATACATTTATGTAGAGCAGAGAAGATGGAATTATAAGCATGCAAACTGAGATAGCAATACCTTTTAGGCCACTTGATTAACATTCTCTTGCAGTTACATAATGTTATCAGATTTAATTAGTTACCTTGGCTGGAATTACACAATGTTAAAGCATCTTATTGGTTTCATAAAACTCCAATTACTGGAATTTGATTAATTTCTCCATAATCTTCTGATACCCCGTCAGTCATGTCTGGTACAAGGCTGATGACCAAAATCATGCAATCGTCCTCACAACATTGAAAAGCAAAAGGGAGCAGCTACGTATTAGTTCAGCTCTGCATTCAACTCAAACACGCTAAAGGGAGTTTCTCTAAGCTAATGTGCATCCGATGATAACCCGCATTCAAATCACTCGCATTGTATTAAATCTATTTTCATCTTGTTTTGGAATCGTCGATATAATCGTCACAGCCCGCATGTATTAATTCCGATTGAATTCCGTTTTCGAATTGTTGACATAATCGTCACGACACGCATCTAATTTTAGTGAGTACATTCATGTCTGCTATCTACAAAAATAACACGAAAATAGAACTCAAGAAAACGGTCTATTTTCCCACCGGTAAATTCTTTACCCGTCTATGATGGTTAAGGCTAAGCAAAAATGTGGCATTTGCCACATCTCGCACACTTCAAACTAATATTTGCGTCAGTTCTTATAACTCGGCCAGAAAATTGCGCCCCAGTCCCTCATATGGGGATTACAAGCCAGCGTGGAGCAAACTATGTCAGCAGGCAGAGGAAATTGAACAACAGGCAGAGGAAATGAAATAACTAATAGCACAATTCAACCATGCCGTCAACACAACGAATGTCAACGCGGACTCCCAGCGGCTAGCTATTGAATCAAAATGGGAAACGTGTCAAAACAATTCCACGAATTCAGAGATCTGATGAACAGCGAACTGTCAAAAGTCAAAGAAACTGCTGAGGCCACCCTAAATCAAGTGAAAGAACTTCAAGTGCACCTAGACTCTGAATTAGCTAAGAGGCTTACAGTTTTAGACGAAGAGACCGATAACAGCACCAAATCAACTGAAAATTCATTCAAAGATAGCGAGGCATCGTACACTACGATAATAAGCAAGAGGCAATCACGCCGTGACAATGCACCACACCTTCGGCCACTCTCTCACCACATCCGACGTGACATACGTAACCGTTTTGACGTATTACCCGATGAAATGAACTCTCATAATACAGAGGAAATTTTAGTGATTGGTGATTACAATGTCCCCTTCCTCAAATCAAATCATCGAAAGGCAGAATTCATTCACAAATACTCGGCAAAACAGATTTCAAAATCGACGAAATTGAGGGCATAATCGTCACGGAAAAAATCCCTTCGTCTAAACGAATTATAATTCAAGTCGGAAATGACGCGTCACAGATAGAATCGACACGGAAAAAGTACAAAAACATGTTAAAAAATGTCTAAGGTTTACAAAGAGAACATTCACGTCATTGACATCTTGCCCCATCCGAATCAAAGCCGATACAAGTTAAGCACGAGGATCTTTCTTAACAATCGCCAAGCAACTTTCTACAAAGCACAGAAAATCCCTTTATCTGAGAGAGCCTATCAAAACTTCACTGCAGTCAATAGTCAACGCTCCACTCGTACAACCCGAGTAACCGAAAACGAAAGTCTTGGCTCCGACACAAGGCCTCATAGTAGAAGAAGAAAAAGTCAAGAAAATCAAGTTAATGTGACTAAAAGAACTCTCAAATGTTACCCTGTAAGCGCTAGAAGTCTCTGAGACGAAATCGACGAACTAGGTATCCTTGCAATGAATGAATGGATTCACATAATAGCAATCACAGATTCGTAGAAGGAATTGAACAACATGCATAATTTAGGCGAATTTACTCTCCCCGGTTACTCAGTATTTCACAAAGATAGACAAAACCGAAAGGGCGGAAGAGAGCTGTTTCTCGTGAAAAACACTCTGCAAACGTTAGAAATCACTATTCCTAACAGCAGACACGACATAGTATCAATCCAGGCAGTCGATAAAAATATAAAATGTCAAATCACCCTCGTCTATCGACCCCCAAAAAGTAAGGTTGCAGATAACATCGACCTTTTCAACACCCTCATCGATATCGTCACAACACAGTATAGTGCTTGGAGACTTCAATATCTCCGACATTGATTAAGAAACTAACGAATACACTGCCACTGGCTAACGCCTGCTTGATTTTGCAGATGACAAGTTCATGACCCAAATGGTGAAGACACCTATAAGAGGTAGCAATATTTTTGATCTCCTATTTTGAACAAGCGACTCTCAAGTCCCGATCGTCGAAGTGGGCGAACCACTGGGATCCAGAGACCAATACTCTATAAGGTTTTTGATAGATCTCGAGTTGAAAACGTCAACAAACTGCGAAAAAGTCCCTGACAATAGATTAGCCAATTTTGATGGCTTAAGAGAGTCAATGGCGGCAGCAGATATAACCCCCGGACAGGATGTCAATCAATAGCTTAGCAATTTTTTGACTGCAATTAAAAATATCGAATATGAGCATATCTTGCGCAAAAACAGGCGAACAGCAGTCAATCAGCCTAGGTTCTGGAAAGGAGAATATCAGTGTCTTCAGTCACGAAAGAAATCATAGCATTCGATAAATCAGAAAGATCAACATGAAGACATCGCAAAAAATGAATACAAAATCAGCTGAAGAGATTTAAAGAGGGTCCAGAAACGTATGAAGAAGGATTACGTAAATAAAATTGTCGCTAATGACAAAACTGATCCGGAAACATTTTTTTTAGGTTTATTTCTAGTGCATGAAATTCAAGATCTGTAATTGGTCCTTTCGAGAACGATGTTGGTGAACTAGAAACGGACGACACCAAAATGAGAGTCCCACTTAATGACTACTTCTGTTCTGTCATTACGTCAGCGAATCAGGATAATCGTAATCCTGAGGATATCATTGCGGAAAGACAAAGGGAAGCCCTCAGCGCAGTGAACTTATCACCCGCCGTTGTTATTAAATATTTAGATTAATTGAAAGTCACAAAATCTTCAAGTCCATACCAAATTCATCCCAGAATTTTATGAGACACTAGAAAACGAAATCGCCGAACATTTATCAAACATTTCACCCAATATCTCAGAAATGGTACCTGCCAATTTAAATGGAAGGAGGCCAATCTTCCCAATTTTTTTAAAATAATGGGCAAAAAGTGTCCCGGCAACTACCATCTGATTAGTCCCACCTCAGTCATTGGCAAATTAATGGAAAGTTTGAGTACGGATAAAATTACAGAATTTTTAGAATCAAACAAACTGATTGGCGACTCAGCATTGCTTTAGACACAATCGTTCCTATCTTACGAACGTGCTATTTTTCTTCAAGAATATATTAGAAATCAACTACACAAAATCTTCAATCGATATCATTTATGTTGACTTACAAAAGGCATTTGATAAAGTCCCCTACAAGCACCTAATTAGTAAATTGCACAGCATCGCTATTCGGGGGCGAGCTTAACAACTGAATAAAATGCTAGCTTACGGACAGACGGCAGCGAGTTGTACTTAACGGAGCTCCATCACCCTGGGGTAATGTCACAAGCGGCTGCCTCAAGGATCCGTGTTAGGTCAAGTTCTCTTTACAATATTCATTACCGATCTCGATAGCAACGTACTCTCAAACATTACCAAGTTTGCAGACGACACTAAGATAGGAGGAAGAAAACAAACTGAACTATAGGGTGTCAGCAGATCCAACTAGACTTAAAAAAATGGTTGATTGGTCACAAAAGTTGCAAATGGAATTTAATGTAGAGAAATGTAAAGTTTTTCACATAGGTCCTCATAACCTAATTTTTCTTTTTGGGCATTCAATGCCCGGAAAGAAACTCCTTCCTGTCACCGAAGAGAGAGATTTAGGTTTCATCATGAGTAACGACTTAAAAAGTAGCAAGCAAAGTAACGTTGCCGCCAACGAAGGCAACAAAACGCACAATCTCGGACACAAACAAAGACAGAATGGTCAAGTTATACAATGCATTTGTTAGACCGCATCTCGGGTATTCCGTTCAACTTTGGTCGCCGTATCTTAGAAAACACGTTATTAAATTAGAAAAGGTTCAACGCAGAGATACCAAACTCATCCCTGCGCTGCGGAATATATCGTCTAAAGACAGGCTACGTGAACTGAATCCTTATTCGATAGAGAAACGTAGAGGCAGAGGCAACATGATTGAAGTAAGGAAGATTATGAAGGGTACGAACGGAGTGACTAGGAACAATGGATACAAAATCGTTGGGAAACGTTTTTCACTCGACATCACGCACAATTTCTTCACGTATTGAGTTGTTGAGAAATGGAGCAAACTTCCCTCGGAGGTTGTAAACATCAATGTAATCGAAATATTTAAATCTTGGCTCGAAAAATTCTACATGAATGCCCGATAAACAGCTAAACCGTTCCCTTTCATGATGTTATAACAACAGAAACGGCACATGAAGCTCTCATAGACGTTCTACTTCAGAACTTGCTATCTTGCTTCCATAAGGCAACCTAGTTTGGGTCAACAAACCTGTTGTTGTCGACCTACCCTTATAAACACTTGTAAGCCACAATAATGATAATTGTATTCACATCAAAATCGCCTCCGAACTAGTTATTATTTTGTATATCCCATGATTTTGCAACAAAAAACATAGGTCTAAAGAATTCATGTGATATGAATAATTTTCATGTAACATGTGTTGGCAATAAATGGATTTCACTCACAACAGATCTTGGCCATCGTGGTACCCCTTCGTTTGTTCCTCTCTATGGGAACTTTACCACCTATTACGAATTTGTTGACCCCTCTTCATACAACAATTTGCATTTTTTTAAACCCTAATGTGGTAAGAAAAATGCACTCTGAAAGAAATCAACAGTTTATTCATTTTCGTATTCAAGACATGGGAGTGACAGTAATATGCCGAGCCTTCAAACAAGATGGTCATTAACCGCAACTGGAAGATTGAATGACTTCAAAGTTATTTGACAGGTCACACGCGCTTCCCTGACAAAAAATATTTGATAGGTCACACGCGCTTCCCTGACAAAAAATATTTGACACGTCACACGCGCTTCCCTGGCAAGCCGGTTTAAAACGAACGAAAATAAGGAACAGTATCACGATTACTGCCAATGGGTAGAAGAGAGATTCACGAAAGACCTTATGATAGGAAATATGGAACAATCATACCTGAGCGCGTAACCAAAAGCGAACCCAGAACTTATATTTTTCAGTGTTCAAGGTTCGTACCTCGAAGCAGAGTAAAATGTATCAAGGTATTTTTTTAATGTATGCGACAAGAAGAATCATTTTAGAACAGAATTATATAAATCATAATTTTTAGTATTCTAATAATAGTTAGATTGATTTCACCATCATCGGGCCAAATAATACCTCTGTTAAGGGTAGTAAAATCATGTTAATTAATATTATAATTATTAATTAACATGATTTTACTACCCATTTTAGAGGTCTTATTTGGTACGATGATGGTGAAATCAATATAAAGGTGAATATTACATTTTTAATAAACCAATTGAATTGCACATAGCCAAGCGTGTGGAAAACTGCCAATAAGTGTACAATAGGCTACAAAAATGGAGACCTAATATGTAAAATTGCATTTTCGAGTTTTGTTTACGACATCCCTACATCAAGGTTCAACGTTCTAATGTATGTATATACATGAGGATGTTTCCTCCAGTCGTTTGTCTGCATAGAGAAGTGGATGAAAACGTATTTGAATTACTTAAATATCGTTAAAAAAACGTTGAAAAAATGTTAATCAGATATGCCATAATACGTTTTTGTACATTGATAGTACATATATACCCTCCCGAATTACGTGAGTACATATGTGAAACATCAGTTTAGATTAGAGTTAAGGCATACATATTCGTATGTCCAGTTCCAACTATCAGTCAAAATGAACTGAATCGCATGTTACTCATAAACAATTGATTCTCAGTATCGAAGAGGCGGTCAGGATTTTGAAATTATTACGTATGATATCGTAGTCGTCATACGCCTGCAGTATTCTTATATCTCACGATTACATACCATTTTAAAAGGCTGCAGCATATAATCCCCTATGCAAAAGTTGAATTGTATTATGTGCTGATTATCAACACAGTTAAATTCCATAGTGGTTTAGAGATGTTATGTTACATATTTCCTATATATTTCCTATATAGATTTATCTGATTTGTTATCGAATGTCTCAAGCTTTAGGAAAACCATCCTCTTACTCCATAAGGATCCCGTTAGGAACAACGTCCGTTCTGTGCGGGAACCTCTGTCTGGCTGGTTTCTCTTGCACACAAATTGATTTTCTATGAAGGGTATCATCATCGATCTGAATAAAAATGTAAATGAACAGTTATTTCAACATTGGGCTAAGCAGAGTTTGTAAACATACTTCTATCAAACGTTGCATGAATTCTACTCCACAACGCTAACCACTCGGCCACCCAAATGAACAAAACTAGAAAGTCAAGCATCCATGCTTATTGTGCTGTTATAGGTTCGATTACCTTGCTTGAGTTGTTAGAACATACAACAATCTCGGTTGTGGACAACAGTTTCTATCATGAAAAGTTTCACAGTTTCTTTTTATAATTCTCCCGACGATATCATTGGTATGTTCTCTGAAACAATTGCAAATATTACGCAGGCGAGAATTATTAACTTCGGATTTCAATGGATCATAAACAACCTTCATGCTGCGGAGCGACAGACAGCGATCGCTTCAATTTTAGTTATATTGGGGAAGGGTGTTTTAGCCTTCAATGACATTTTTTAGGTTGCACCTCACCAACTGCTATATAACAAAATAAAGGTAACAAATTTTACAAGGTCCCTGCCCGTGATTAGAATAAAGTATAAAGGAGGCTGCCTGGGGTCAAACGTGAATTATGTGAGGGCATGGTTGGCCGGACGTTGTCATGGTTTGAATGGCAATGGCAGCGTCATGAGCGATAAAAAAAATCAAGTTGAAAAACTCCTTTCTTATGTTTCAAAAATCTGTGTACAAAAAAATGCTTACACGAGGCGGTATTTTTGAATCGGGTCACTTCATAATCCTCTCATGCCCGTACACGGTCGGTTTATGATTACAAATACATGTGCATCCCGTAAGCGATAATTTCAAACCATTCCAATCTGTATTGAAAGTAATTTCCCTCACATGAAGATTAATATCAGTCATAAAATGTGCTCGTTACCAATTTTTTGAGCGACTGCACGAGCCTATAATTGACAGGACTGACATCAATGAAATTTAATACAAAAAATTAAGTAGATGGAATCAAAACTGACTCGTGTTATATGAAGAGCATGTAGGATTATACTCTTTTCCTGAGGATTTAAAAGATTTAAAGTAAATTAAGTTAGTTCAAATAATACAATCACGAAACTTCCTACAACTCAAAGTGCATTCAGAGGTATCTCAATGCCACACGACATGTCTCTTTAGGGACGTGTACATTGCCCTAACATGCATCAACATGTCAGATTATCAATGGGCACACATCAGCTGGTAATGCTTTAGGACGATTTGTCTCGGCCACTAACGTGGATCCAGTGCCAGAGAGCTTCAAGACGTTGACTTACCGAACGGCTCTCCATCGATGCATCATGTGGTACACATTGCAGCAACATCCAATGAGGCAAATGATCATTACTGTGTGAGGTAAGGAATTAGGGTATATAAAACCAATTGAATAATCTTACACCAAAATAATATCAAACGACTAAGCACTTTATTTATCTAATCTCAGTTGATCAGTCTTCAAACGTGATAGCCGTGCATGGGCTAACGTAGATATATGAGGTATTAATTTTTTGTAGCGGGTTTAATTTGCGAGTTCATATAAAAGGCAAGATTAAACGGAAGGTTTCTATGATGCATAATGATAATACATGTAATTCAAAAATGTGTATGACCGTATTGAAACTACATCTAGGAGTCGTATTTTTATCGTTAAGCAATCACTACCCAGTGTATGCTTGCTCCAACCATGTTCATGAATGTCTCTCGCTGATTCAGCTAAGTGTTTCATGCCCTGAAATGTAATGCACACAACTTCTTCATTAAATTAAGTACATCATTCGAAATATTGTGGTCGTCTGGATCTTGAAACAACCCAAGGATATATCTGCTGTTCCAAATATAGAACCTTTATTTCTCTCAACGTGCTTCAGGTTGGTGTGCTGCTGTAGACCAGTTATTACGGGATGACTACAATTCTTGGGTTGCCTGACGCTGCGGAGCATTCGTAGCGGTTTCCGTGTTACTTCTCAGCGTGGACTGGATTAGTTTGTCATTGCTTATTCATTTGGTTGAAAAGGTTTTTACATCATCACTATATAAATCAAAGAATGAGTCATTGGTTCCAAAGATTTGGCGTTTTGACGGGTAAAAATTCTTCGTCACTTAATTAAAGTGTTTAAAACTGGAAATTCAAGGTTTTCTATTTTGTTACCATTGCAGTTGGTATTCTCTATCAAAGAACTGTTCCCTAACAGCTGTGGTAGAACTATTTTCATTACGAAGAACTATTAGCTGGAATCATATCCATCTCATATCTTCATCGTGCGTCTCCCTATACGGATACTTGTAAATCATACCGGATTTAGAGTGGTTCGTTTCATAAGATGTTTAATTTCTTGATTTCGGCGCCCCTTGTGTGTGATGGAACAGAACTTTTGATCGTTCTTTCCACTAACGGCCATGTTCATATCAAGTAGACTTTATACCAGTTGAAGTGAGTGATTGACATGTAGACGATTTTTTTATACATATATAGCCAAAACGAGTTTGATATTTTAAATCTGGTCTTCACTGACCATCACTATTTGAGCTTTTTGTTAATTGATAACGCATACCTCCTGTATAGTTGTCCAAAAAGACTTCTGTAAACATTATATTCTCATGCATATATGTGATCATTTTGTTGATTTCAGAAAATGCAGGAGTAAAAAAACTGGCTCAACGTCACATATTTCGAGGAATAAAATTCTGAGATTTTTCCGTCCAAAATCCATCCGCCATCAATTGTGAAACCTCTATTTATAATCCAAAATAATCAGGGTATAATGAAAATAGTCGTGTATTATATCCGAATAATTAGCTCTGGGATCGAACAACAAATTTGTTAATTGAGCTCGAATAGTAATATTTCAATTGTTTATCATCTAAGGGTATAGGTGGCTCTAGCAGTTATAGTGTGTATGTACGTGCTAGTCATTGATTCACCGGTAGAGTGAACGATTGGAAACCATCCATAGTCTACGCCATGGCGAATAGGATTGAGCTCCAACGTGTTCTCGACATAAAACGCATTTGACAGGAATTGTATGTTATTTTTTAGGACTGTCGCCGGATCAGAGCGTTCGAATCATCAAATACTATTTGTTTAACAATGTTCATTATTTATAATTTTTCGAGTTGTGTCGGCTCCTGCTGCTGATACCATTAGGGTAGCAGGTAGGAACAGAAAAAGGGAGTCAGATTTACCAGACATGAAGGAAGAATTGAAAGTGAAAGGATAGGAGGAGAGTAGGAGATAAAAGGCGGAAACATGTCGCATAATTAGGTCCGGGCGAGAAAAGCCTCTGGTTTGTGTTTGTTGGTGAAACGTCAGTGCCTGGGTGCCTCCGTCGTCAAACACACACGCTTCCATTGGCTCTCCATCCCCATATACGAGCTTAGACCCCTGCGACCATGACCCCGTCCCACCCTCAGCCGAGCTGCCGTTAGTCTCTCTTTGGCCAGGAAATGGAGTGCCAGTCAGGGTATGGAGCTCAGCGGAAAGTTAAGAGGACTGGAGCGTTACCTTCAAAGCAGTAAGAGACGCCTACGCCGTGTGTAGGAGGACCCTCTACCTCTACCGGTGAATCAATGACCAGCACGTACATACACACTATAGCTGCTAGAGCCACCTATACCATTAGATGATAAAAAATTGTAATATTACTATTCGAGTTCAATTAACATATTTGTTGTTCGATCCCAGAGCTAATTATTTGGATATATTACATGACTATCTTCATTATACCCCGATTATTTTAGATTATAAAGAGAGGTTTCACAATTGAAATCTTTACATTCGATATATTTGACATATTGTCTGTTGTTGAGCGTTACAATCCGAATGTTTCCCCCGCATAACATAATAACGTACCAACATTCATCAACGATGACTTGCATTGAACTAAAACTGCAAATGAATAAATGAAAACGAAAAAAGTATTTCACAGAGAAAGGATCGGTAAAAACTTTACACAGGTTTTTTCCTCTTTCATGTAACTAGAATTCGTATTTTTAAAAAACTTGTTTTTCCATTTGATCAAAAAACATATCAAAAATAGTACATAGTAAATCTAACTGGCACTATCACATATTTACCTCAATCATCAGGCATTGCGTCTTCTATATTGTTAGATTTCCATCGCCTGTCATACAGATGTTTTTTTTATGAGAAGCTACGCCGATATTTTTCCACGTTCCCACGCATCAGCAAATGCTCGAACTACCGGGAATGTTTGCCGTTCACAAAGTTTTCTTACAATAGGGAGTTTCCGGGAACAATTTTCATCAAGGAAGCAGGTAAATGTTTGTCGGGTCAGTTTCCTTGTTTTGTGTCCTCCAAAGCCTCCACAGGGAAAAGCATATCATGTATAAGGTAACAGAAAGGTAGGGTAAATAATGCAGTGTTAGGTAATTTTGGTTTTAGGTAGAATCACATGAACAAATTTAGCAGGTTGATTGATGTCGGTCTTTGAACTGGAAACTAACATCTGATGGTTAGCCTGGAGCTCACGCTACCCCTGACACCTTCCCTCTGCCGTATATGGACAGTGAATTCATCATTGGAAAAACTTCCGTACTCGCAAAGATTTGACCCCGCGTTGCAGCAAGACAAGTCCAGCACTTTTCCCACTAAGCCATTGAGCAGAACGAAGTTGTGATTCAAGCGTTCGTGGGTATTGTACTGTTTAGGGTCGAGTACCAATGCCTGTTTTAACACTGTTTTAGCCCAATAACGGTGCTCAAAGACGTTAGAGAGAATATATCAACATAAACATTAGGAGGCTTATGTATATGGACAGTGAATTCATCATTGGGAAAACTTCCGTCCTCACCAAGATTCGATCCCGCGTTGCAGGAATACGAGTCCAGAACTCTACCCACTAAGCCATCCAGCACAACAAAAATCGTGATTCAAGCTTTTGTGGGTATTGTACTGTATACGGTCGACTACCAATTCCTCTGATTTATCACTGTTATAGCACAATAACGGTGCTCAAAGATGTAAGAGAGAATATACCAATAACGTTGGGAGACTTATGTACAAGGACAGTGAATTCATCATTGGAAAAACTTCCGTCCTCGCCAAGATAAAACAGAGGAATTGGTGGTCGACCCTAAACAATACAATACCCACGAAAACTTGAATCAGAGCTTTTGTTGTGCTGGATGGTTTAGTGGGAAAGTGCCGGACTTTCTCACCGCGACGCTGGATCGAATCTTGGCGAAGACGGAAGTTTTTCCATTGATAAATTCACTGCCCATATAAATAAGTCTCCCACCGTTATTGTTGGTATACTCTCTCTAACATCTTTGAGCACAGTTATTGTGCTATAACAGTGATAAAACAGAGGGCTTGGTAGTCGATCCTTAAACATCACAATACCCACGAAAGCTTGAATCACAACAAGCTATGCTGGATGGCCTAGTGGGTAAAGTGCTGGACTCATATTCCTGCGACGAGGGATCGAATCTTGGCGAGGACGTAAGTTTTTCCCAGGATTAATTCACTGTCCATATACACTAGTCTCCTAACGTTATTGTTGGTATATTCTCTCTTCCCTCTGCCGCACCTCGCCTGCAGTGGTAATTAAGAAACACAATTTTCACGTGAAAAATAATTATCGAGTGTAAAGCATTTATACGGAGCCGTAATCAGAGAAAGGGAAATTTGAGGTTCAATTGGCAACGTGCTATTTCTTCTGCAGGAACTGCAAACACATACTGGATTCGGATGAGTTATTCCAGAATGCATACGACTATTTAAAGTCTGCTGATTTGGTATCGTTCATGGGGCTGCTGGAATAGTGGAAAAGGGTGCTGCGTGCAGATGCCCAGTTATGACGCTAACAGGAAATTTCAGTTCACCATTTTTTACAGAAAAAGGTCAGATAAATATCTATTGGTTTTCTTATCGAAGTTTGTTATATCTATAAAAGAACTGGCTTATCAAACCACCGAAATATGATCGGAGAGGAGCAAAAGGAATGACGTTATGAAGTACGTGTTGAATGAGCGATAAAAGAAGAGGCACCGATAATTTGCTGAGAAGGACGAATATTCTACCTGAGGAGTTGTACCGGCAACGAACTGAACATGGCAAGGTGAGTCAGACGGGAACTTAGAAAAAATTAACTGCAAAGCTTCCAATTATCACCAGTGTTTGCGATCCGACTAGTATTCCAACTGACCACCTTCCTTCCTCTCCCTCCTCTCCTTCCCCTCCTCTTCCTCTCTTAGTCTCTCTCCCCTTTTCTCCCTCACTTCCTCTTCCTTCTTTCTTCTCCCTCTCCTCCTCTTTCTACCCTTCCTCCTCATTCCCCAATTTTCTCCCCCGCTTCCTATTCCTACCCTCCTCTTCCTCATCTTACTTTCTTCTTCTCCTTGCCCTCTTCTTCCTCATCTTACTTTCTTCTTCTCCTTTCCCTCCTCATCATCCACTCCCCTCCATCTCCCTATCCACCTTTTCTCCCTCTTCTCACTCTTCTCCTCTGCCTTTCCTCCTTTTCCTCCCCTCCTCTCCCACCTCTCTTCTCTGACGCGTTTCTCTTCGAGCTTATCCCTTAAAGAGACAGAGTGGCCTTTCTCGTTGTCGCCATTACGCTCCAAGGCTCCTGAAAATGCCGCTATGTCGCCCATCCGAAGAAGGAGGGTTAGGTAGACATTTTTAGTGTATTGTTGTGTCACCGGCAAGCTTTATTTTCAGGTGTGTGGTGACATTTCATATGGTTGGAAAGTAGCAGAGTCCAATTACAAACAAGCCTTTCTCACAGCATGTAAAAAAAAATGCTATCAAACATGCAGCGCTAAAAGGGTGCAAAAAATATCCTCGATATTTTAAAATAAATTTAATGTAATTCAGACATACTTTTTGCAGGTCGATCTTTTTTTGACGCTTTTGGTAATTAGTAGCCAGCTTTGGGAAATTGTTGGAGCTAGAGAAATGTTCGAAAGCCGCTGACAATTGAATCGACGCTTGGAATTTATGCGGTCAATTGATGAGAGAAACAGTAAGTTTCTAGCACGTCAAGACGTATAATGACATCTGCGTAAAAAAATCTGTATTAGACCAGTCATGATCATCATTCTTTGTTTTAGCAACACATAAAAAAGAGAATGTCTGAGTTTTCTTGTGGGTTTCTTTACGTGGACTCGTCATATATTGTTTCTTGCTCTTAATATTCAAGTGCAGAATTGTCTGATGGTTATGTTCGTGGATGCTTCCCAATCAGTTACGTTATCTTATTTAATAATACAAGTTTATTGAGATTTTGATGATGAATATCTTTCCAATTCAGTAACCCTACACATAAATGAAATATTCTATGAAAGTCTAAACAGCCGTCTAGACGGCTGTCTATCAGGTCGCGATTTGTTACGCTGGTAATAATTTCGATTGATCCAGTATGTACCACGAACACCTACTCATAAAAAATGAAATAGAATATAGTCGTAACGAATAAAAAGTATGGTATCGTCGGACAACTTCGGGCGGAGGTTGAATGACCTGTAGGAGTTTTGATCAGGGTAGCAATTAACATGATCGTCTGCATGGTAAAATATTTACAGGTAAAGAACTGGAAAATTTGATAAATAAGTATGTAATCCTGTTAACAAAAAAAAGTCCAGTACTTGCATGATTTCAATTGTTTAATGGATTTGGCTACACAATTTGAACAACGGAGCTTCAAGCAACGATTTTAGAAGAAATTTATAGAGCTTGTGTTTGTTTACGTGAAATGTTGCATACGTATCGTAAAAACGTTCATAATTTTAATTGAAGTAAACCAGCGATAGCCACAACCAACCGGTCTAACTAAAGATGGGTGCTGCTGTTCAGGTGCTACGAGCTATTTATCAGCATCCAAACTGATATTTTCGAAATACAGACTGAAATATTTTGCAAATTATTTATTTGACCTCTTTGTTATTAACCGTGACCACATTTATGATCATGAATTTGAACACGAATGAGTGTTCGTGCAATTTTTTTTCTTTCAAGTCAAACAATGATTATTCGTGCAAAATTTTGATCTCAAATATATACTGGGAATACGATTAGCTGGGCTAAATTGGTTCCTTTTCAGTAGAGAGTTGGGATAACTTTGATAGTTCATTTGCTGTTCATCGTTTTAATTCCGTCAAGTATGATAGATCGGACCCATCATACATAGGAATATTTGGTAAGACCTTGAACTGTTGCATGTTGGTAGGATCTTGTGCGAGTTTATGATCCTGTTCATAACCACGGAAAAAAACATCTCACTCATTAGTTCTGCTTGCTACTTCAGAATAGTAACTCTTGTGTGATGGCTAGAACATTGCTACGTTGACAGGCCCACAGACGCTGGATTAATCTAAATGGTAAGATGAATGTATGACTTACTTCAGATTGATCCTGCTTCAGCCTAATTAGTCAGCTTGGCCGACAGCCTCGTCCAGCAATGGGGATAACTTTAGAGACGTGACACAGTTCACCGTCTGTCAACCCGGAGGTAATTTTCGGGTCGTGTCACAGCTCACCGTCTGTCAACCCAAAGGTAATTTTCGAATCGTGTCACAGCTCACCGTATATCATCCCTACAACAGCTTCCGAGTCGTGTCACAGCTCTCCGTCTGTCAAACCTCTGATAGTTTCCAATCGTATCGCCGCTCTCCGTCTGTCAACCCTAAGGTAACTTTCGAGTCGTGACACAGTTCACCGTCTGTCAACCCTAAAACAGCTTTCGAATCGTGTCGCAGCTTTCCGTTTGCTAACCCTAAGATAGACTCGAGTCGTGTCGCAGCTCTTCGTCTGTCAAACCTGTGATAGTTTTCGAGTCGTGTCACAGCTCACCGTTTGTCAACCCTACGATAGCTTTCGAGTCGTGTCGCAGCCCTCCGTCTGTCAACCCAAAGGTAACTTTCGAGTCGTGTCGCAGCTCTCCGTTTGTCGACCCTAAGGTAACTTTCGAGTCGTGTCACAGCTCATCGTCTGTCAACGCAAAGATAGCTTTCGAGTCACATCGCAGCTTCCCGCCTATCAACCCTATGATAGTACAGACATTGTCCTTGCTACTTCAAGCAATCCTTCTTATGCCAGATTCAAAATAAGAGTCGATGATGGAAGACCACCAACCGGTCAGCCTACCGTAATCCACACATCATTTGTATCTGGATATTCATTGTTTTGAGGCTGATCCGACATAAACTAATAATATTTGTTGCAGTGTCTAGATTTTGTTTTCATACCAAACAAATATTTCTTCCCGTGTAGTAACGGTATTGTAATCAGGTTGAAAGTGGTGTTGTTGAATGATGTGGAACAATTTGATCTGAGATATCGTAAAACGATTCCTCTAGTTGCTGTACACTGATCAACTCTCGCGTCAATAGACGGACAGCAACTGGCAGCAGGTATTGCCGGGCTGCTTGGTAAAGGAAGATACATCGCATGTTTTAAACATCGAAACCTCATTGGAAATATCTGAACAGCATTCATTTGCAAGCCTTTCTAATATGGTTTGGACTGCTAGCGTACAATGGTAGGTTCCAGCAGAGAAAGGAATAGCTTCTTGGTGAAAATTTGGTTTCGCACATCATGAAGCTGGGAAAAGGGAACGACTTGAAGGAGATGGTGACTAGCATCACTTATTTTACCGTATGCGACTGTTTATGAGGCGCGCACATAAGTCAATCGGCTACAAATACATGAGATGGTAATGTATAGTACATAAAGGCTTCGCACAAACATAGCTTTTCCTAGCAAATGAACCGTTCAGAAACATCACAAAGCAATGTGGATCAGAAGCAACCAACAGGTTTTAATAGTATTTAGGATAGGTATGTAGAAACAAATATTTCGTGATTGATGATAATGATAAAAATGTCAGGAAACGTTCAAATGTAGGGACTTGATGTAAAAATCGCTTATATGCTGTTCAGTACCCGGTTCACTTGTCGATGTGCACAATGAACAACGAAAAATTATATGAACCTGGCTATAGATGACTGTATTTTGTGCTCGTCTTATGTTGTCTGAAAAAAAAATTTTGAACAAGACCTGATTTACTGATAACATACACACTGATTATCAATATAAACAGTCATTGAGGCATTACAATCATAAACAAGGTTATGTAAATTTATATTCGCGTCAATGCATGACACAAAAAATTGTCATCAAACTTCCTGTATTACTGTTCACACGGTGATAGCTTGAGCTATGTAACGACAACAACAAAAATTGAAGCACGGCCATGTTGGATACCATTTTCCAAACAAAGCACGAACGTGGGGGAAAATAGATTTGAACCATTCCAAGATTAGGAAATTGATCGGAAAGAAAATGCATGGCTGTCCCACAAACACATACAGGTAATCAACCAACAGTGGCCCGCAATTAGAGCAAACACTAACGGAACATCAATCAAGATTGGGCCGTTTGTCCTGTAAATTGCTCGTTTGGCAACCCAACACGGGAAAGAACGAAGGATGATGGAAAAGTACAAAGTATATTTGGGGTATTGGGAATCAATTTGTGATACAAGGTCGAATTTCCTTAACATCGAATATATTGAATGGAAAAATGTATTTGGAAAACTATA
>SDVV010006901.1:0-18121 GCA_016164225.1 Gammarus roeselii
GGTTCGGGCACATGGAGAGGATGGATGAAGGGAGATTGGTGAAAAGGGTGATGAATGCTGAGGCGAGTGGTCACAGGCCTAGAGGTAGACCGAAGTTTGGGTGAATGGATGGTGTGAAGCAGGCGTTGGAAAGGAGAGACATGAATTTGGAGTTGGCGAGAGAGCGCGCAATGAACAGGCGTGAGTGGAGAATGGTTGTGAACGGTTGATTTTGACGCTGCTCTGATGTGCTTTCCCGCCCTTGGCACCCCGCTGTCGGGATGGTCTTGGGTGGGGGGGGGGGAGCCCGGCGGGGGTAAACCAATGAAAACTGTCGGGCATTGCTGCTGACGTCGGATCCTCGGACTGCACTCGTGACCCAGAGTGCATGTTGAGGGGGTACCGGCCGGACCCTTGAGCACAAATGGGCTAAGTTGTGTGAGTGTGAGCGTATGAGGGTGTGAGTGCGCCTTGCCGTTGGCCAGCCCCCTTTTTGGGGGATGCGGCCTAATGTCTGTACCTGTATCTTTTCTCCTTGGTGATGAATTTTGCATTGGTTATTATTATTATATGTATCGAGGTTGGTTGAGACAAGGTGACCCAGGGAGAGGAGGATTTCGTGGGACCCGCGGGACTCGGGGACCTGGGGTTTCGAGAACCCGGGGGACTTGGGAGACCAGGTGGATTTGGGGGGATCCACTTGGATCTTTCTGAGGCCTTTTGGGACACCCTTGAGACCCTTTAGGACCCTTTTGAGAAACTGTGGGACCCTTTAGAGGCCCCTCTGAATCCTGGAACCTTTGCTCCCCCTCTCAGCGCTGTAGAGCCCATACACATAAAATTTTATTATGTGAGATGCTTGAGTAGAACAACTAACCATTACAGTCCGCGGATTGCTGGCGCAGAGGGCGAGGGTCGCGTCGAGGCTGGTCGAGTTGCGTCGAGATCAGTCGAAGCGAGTCGAGTTGGTGGCGACGTGCCGAGACTGGCCGAAATGATTCGAGACAAGCCGAGACGAGCTGAGACGATGGGACCCGGGGAGCTCGGGGACCCGGGGGACATGGGTAACCCTCCGGGATTTGTCGGGCTCTTTTGGGACCTGAGACACCTCTGCCACCCCACTCCCACCCTTAAATGCTTGAGCGATCACTCGTCTCAGCTCATCTCGAGACAAGCCGAGATGAGCTGAGACGAGGGGACTCTGGGAGCTCGGGAAGACACGGGGGACTTGGGTTACCCTCCGGGATTCATCGGGCTCTTTTGCGACCCAAGGGACTTATGCCCCCCTCCACTCATATCCCCTTCAACAATCAGTGCGAAATCATTAATCTGAGCCGTTTTTCTGCCCATGACGAACCTGCTCCTACTTGTTTTTTTCACGATCCACAATATTATGACGCTGGTGTATTTGTGCGGGAGTTCGTGTTTGTGATTTAGTGAATAGGTATTTTTTCTTAAATCTGTGCTCGCTCGCGCGTACACGGACCATGTGCAGTTTCTGGGGTTGACCTGGACTGCACAGCTATAAAACCTTGTGACGCGTTGCGGTTGGAGTCTATCTTATCCGTGAAGCCGTAGACCTAGTACCAATTTCGACGATGATGTCTGTGCGCACTGTCACGCGTGCATGTTGTTCTTAGAGTTCTGAGTGGTTGGAGGTGGGGATTCGTTTTGTCTTAGTCTCAATCTTGCCCGAATAAATAAATTGTTGTACTAAAAATAAAATAGACCGCGCAGCTGTAAACATTGTGTTGCATTGCTGTCGGAACTGAGTTAACCCGTGTAGCCACTGACATTGTACTAATCTCGACGATGCTACCTGTACGCACTAGGGTGCGTACATATTACACTTTAAGTTCTAAAGGATTGGAAGCGGAGGTCCGTTTCGAGTATGCGTTTTTTTTGCGCACCAACGTGCGTCTGACATTGCTAAAATTTTCACATTTTGTCTAATGTTAAAAGCGTTGTTGTGTTTTTCCTCGCCCACTAATGCGTGCGAGCCTACTGGAATCAATGATCATCGAACTTTACGGGGGAGCCAATTATGACTCACGTTGAGGCTCTGGTGAAACTGATGATCAAATCAGATCAGACCAGTACGCAATGAAGGAGGGGAATCCCTAGGGACGTTGACTTAGTCTGGTTATTTCCTGTTTATATGGTTTTCCTTGTCAAATATTGTGATACAGTGCAAGGTATTGTGCCTCATTACCCCCGTTTTGGTATCTGTTTACTTATTCGTTTATCTATGTTCGTATGTATTCAATCCATTTCTGTTTCATGGTCTTTTGTTTGTCATATGAATACATTTTTCCGTCCGAGTGTCTGAAAGATGCTATTCAATTATGGTCTGATTTCCAATTGATAGCCGAGCATGTGTCAGAGTAGGGAGCGGGGCGAGTGTTAGTTACAGATATAGACACTAGGCCAAACACCCCAGGAAGGGTGGTGGCCGACGGCAAGGCGCACCTCACACTCCTCTCTTTGATTCACACAAACACAACTCAGCCCTTTTACGCTAAAGGGTCCGGCTGGTTACCCGAGTATATTGGGTCGAGGTTCGGAGTCGTTGGTAGCAAATAGGCGGAGTTGGAAGTTTTGCCGGCTGCTGTTGGCGGATGATGCTGCACTGGTGACCGATTTGTCGGAGAAGTTATATAGGCTGGGGTCCGAGTTTGGTAGGGTGTAGGAAAGGAGGAAACAGCGAGTTTCTGGGGGTTACAGTTAATTGATGAGATGTTCGAGGAATGACGATTGGGACGGAATCAGTGTGATTTTAAATGATGAGTTATTGGTGCTGGAATTTAAGTTTTTTATGTAGCTAGGCTCTCATGTGAAGTAGATTGGACTTGTAATGTCTGAGGTGAACGAAGGGTGTAAATTGTTGTGTACCACTGAAGAGTGAAATGAGCTGCAGGATCTTGAGCATAGAAGCAAAGAGTGTTGTGTGATGGGATAGTTGTCCTAACTGTGCTCTTTGGGACGGAGGTGCAGGAGGCGGAAGCGAGAAGGTGAAGAAATTTGAGATGGGCGGCGTGACGCGAAAGGATAGAACCAATAATGACGTTGTTCGGATTAGAACCGGGCTTGAGGAAGTGGGAGAACTAAGTAGATTCACAAAATTTTTTGGCGGTTCGGACACATGGTGGGGATTCTTGATGGGAGATGGGTGAAATGGGTGATTGAAACGGATGTGAGTGGACGTGGTCTTGGAGGAACACCGAAGTTTGGGAGGGTGTATAAAGGGCGTGAAACAGGCATCAGGGAAAAAAACATCAGTGTGTAGGTAGCGAAAGACCGTGCAATGAATAGGCTCGAGTGGACGTGGCTCTGACCCGCTCTACCGCCCCTCGATGTCTCGTTGAGGTAGATGTGGGTATGGAAGGTCTTGGCAACTAGGTCGCAACAGCGATAAACCGGTCATAGCTGTCGGACCCTGCTGCTGACAATCTTCTCTGACTTCACTCCTGAATCGAGATGTGTACATAACTGTTGACTGGAAAACTTAGCGCTTAAAGGTTAAATTTTGGTGTTCATAAAATTGGTGTTCATTAAAAATTTTCACAAATTTATTGCTCTACAAAATCGACATCATATGACATTTAAATTTGGTTATAAATGGAATAGATTGAAAAGGAGTGGACGTGACATGTTTTAGTGCATTGAATGACAAAACTGTATTTTGCTTTAAAATGGGACCCATTCCTAGGAGCGATGGCTTTGGGGAGAGGTGCTTTATCCGAAGGATTCAGATCTGCACTCATAAGAATGGGCCCCATTTCAAAGCTGAAATTTATTTGTTGTCATTTGGCGCATTAAAACACGTAAGTTCACTTTCTTTAATCTATTCCGTTAATTTAAAGTTCAAAATGTGATATGATGTCGATTCTATGTTGAGTTTCAATTATTTAAATAAACTTTTTAATAAACTTATCTTGATCGTATAAATAATTGTTTTCATTGACCGGCATTTCTAGCGCGCTAGAGTCAATGTCCTTATGTCGCCGAGCGGCGTCCGATTATGTGAGGAGTGCGAGTGTGACACGCTCTGAGTTTGATCAGGTCGCATAAAGCTAACAATAACTAAACCTCTTTAAAGTATTTTCTTCTAGTTTTAGTTTGCATTGCCCATTTTAATCAGCCTAAATACTTACGTTGATGCATTTTTTCACCAAAATAATTACTAAAGTATGATTTTTGTATCTGAATTTTTATCTTTTTACTGTGCTCTTGAGGCTGTCCTGATGTGCTTTCTCTCCCTTGGCGTCTCGTTGAGAAACGGGATGGTCATGAGTGGGGGAGGGCCTTGTTTCTATGACGCAGTAGGAGTAAACCAGTTAACTTGTCGGGCCCTGTTGCTGACACTGATTTCGCACATTGCTCCTGAACCAGAGTGTGTGCGGCGGAGTCTCCTGGCCGCAGTCTTCAGCGACTAAGTGCTAAGTTTGTGTGCGTATGAATGTTTGAGAGAAGTGTGAGATGCGCTTTGTCTTTGGCCACCGCATTTTCTTGGGGCTTCGGCCTAGCGTTTGTATTTATCTTGAAAATATGTAACAGTTTAATATTTTTCAGATTCACAAGGTTGAGAGCGGTCTACTTGGGGGCGAGGTACTTTACAACAGAGTGAAAAAGCGGTCTACTAAGGAGATACTACAGCTTAGAGAACTCAGGGAGATTAAAAAGTAAGTACTGCAGCTTATAGATTAACAGAATCATTATAGGAGCTGTAGTATTCTCAAAATAAGAGATTGGTGTGCCTCTTCACCAAAGGCTGTGCAAATTGCGTCGTGCCCTGTGGGGGAGCTCGCGATGACTCATGTGTGAGCTCCGGTGCAGATAGGCCCTAATCTAATCAAATCTCATCATACTCTGCTCAAACTGCAAATTATCTCGATTGTAGCGTGTGCTTTTCTCTCACGGTTTTCTGATTGTGGTGCATTTTGTATAAAAACAACATTACTCAACTCAATTTCTGTATCTCTATATGGCATGCAGCAAAATTAAAAAAAAACAGATGCCGTCGGCCACCCCGCTTTCTGGGGGATGCGGCCTAGTGTCTGTATCTGTATATTTCCCCAAATGAACTAATTTCATGCGCACTTCTTACTAACCTGGTTGGCCAAACTTCCTGCGCCCTACCTTCTTGTAGTTGACCTTAATGCTAAACACCCCCTCTGGAGGGGAGACGGGGAGACATAGCCGATGGACATGAAGGGCACGTCAAAGCATTCTTTCTGTCTTCTGATATTGCGCTCCTTAATACTGTAGAACCGACGCACTTCCATACCCAGACAGCCTCGTTATCGGTTATAGACTTATCCTTCTGCTCCCCAAACCTCTCCCCAGACCTTGCCTGGCAAGGTCTGGAGGAGCACTACGGAAGTGACCACTTCCCCATCACCATCACTACTTTCCACCCTGAAGATACTTCTACCGCTCGCCGATACATAATGCGTAAAACCAACTCGCAATCTTTCACTGCTTATACAACAACACCTCTCCCACCTCAGTATATCCTGTGACGAGATGGTAGAAAACTTTCATAGCACCATCATTCACGCTGCAGATCGCAGCATCCCTATAACCAAGGGAACACCACGTAAAATTAAGACACCCTGTTGGAGTGACCTGTGTGAAATCGCAAAACGACAAAGGAAGCGTGCATTCAATCGATACCGGCGCACCAGACCAGTGGCAGATAAAATTACGTTTGGACGAGAATCAGCGAAAGCGCGAAATACATATATATTATCTGGGAAAGAATCATGACAAAACTTTGTATCGTCCATTAATGTAAACACACCCATGTCTAAAGTGGGGTCCCGCATACGAAAAATGACTGGGAAGTACTGTTCACACCTTCACCCCAGCCCTAAGGATGATTGGAACGACCCACACCAATCAGCAAGCAGTCTCTGAACTATTTGCAACACACTACTCCTCCATCAGCTCAGATTCTGGGTACAGCCCGGATTCTGGGTACAGCCCGGCTTTCCGTATCATAAAGCGTACTGCATAACAAAATGATCTGGACTTCTCCATAAATTCCCTTATACCTTGCAATGAACCTATCGCGGTACGCGAAATCCTTAGTGCAATTCGCACCTCCAACCCTTCTGCGACTGGTGAAGATCAAATCTCCTACGAGATGCTCCGGCACCTACATCCCTCTGCACTCTCCTACTTGTGTCTTATTTACAACTCAGTCTGGTCTACCCACTTTTATCCCGATCGGTGGAGGGAGGCAGTGATTCTGTCTTTCCCAAAACCTGGTGAGCCTACCGATGAATTGACCAGCTACCGCCCTATAGCCCTCACCTCGTGTGTAGCGAAGGTTCTGGAGAAGATTGTGAATGCCCGACTGACTCGGCACCTAGAAGCGAACTCACTCCTCTCCCCACTACAATTCGGGTTTCGAAAGATGCTATCAGCGCAGGACGCGTTATTACGCGTTGTGACTGATATCCAAGGGGACTTGGACCGCAAACAACACACTGTTTGCGTTTTCTTTGACCTTGAGAAGGCATATGCGCTAAGGCATTCTCGGAGAGATCCACCGGATGGGACTCCGGGGTCACTTAGCATTTTTCATCGGGAACTTCCTCCGGCGGAGAGTCTTCCCGGCCAAAATCGTCAGTCAGCTTTCGGATATACATACCCAAGATGAGGGGGTCCCCCAAGGTAGTGTCCTTTCGTGTACTCTATTCGCGATTGCCATCAATGGGATCACGGGGGGAATCCCTACCACTGTGAATGGGTCACTGTACGTTGACGACTTTACGATATACGCATCGGCGCCAGTTGTGTCCTAACTCCAACGTAAACTACAGAGTGCAATTGCCCTGATTGCCTGGACAGAATTTTGAGGCTTTAAAATATCTAAAAGCAAAGCATGTGCACTTCATATCCATCGGTCTCGCACACACATAGAACCAGACATCAGATTTTATGGAGAAATGATCCCTTTCCTACCTACAGTCCGCTTTCTAGGACTAATATTCGACCAGAAGCTAACCTGGAAGTATAACGTGCAGCAGCTTAAAATAGACTGCTTACAGCGATTTGTCATTCTTCGGATTGCATCGCACTTCACCTGGGGTGCAGATAGAATAACATCGTTACGTCTTTACCGCGCTATCATCCGGTCCAAACTGGACTCTGGGAGCGTGGTCTATGGCTCCGCGAAACCAAGTATTCTAAAAATGCGCTTGTACTGGAGCTTTCCGCTCCAGTACAAGCGCACCTTCTTTCAGACTTTTTTTTTGTGAAACTGGCAAGCCTAGGCTTGCCCTGTGACAAGAAAAAATTGACCTCCAATTTTATTGCCATGTTCTTGCTCGCCCCACCTTTTCTACGTGTACCACAATCCGACAGCGCCATCCCAATCTTGCTCCTCGCGAGCTTCTCAAAACGTATCGAGCTCTTCACTGCTGAGCTTGGACTACCACACATCATATTGGACCCTTTCCCGCGAGATGCTATTCCCATCTGGCGTTTACCAGAAAATATGCTCTGTCCTCACTATTTTACTGGCCAAAAGGCAGATGTTGCACCCCAAAATCTTCGAGCTATTTTTATAGCACATGCGGAGACTCATCACGCTGATGGCTTGCAAATCTTCACTGATGGATCAAAAGACGACGATGCAGTGGGCTGTGCAGCGGTGCTCCCCGGGCGCGTCGTCACTAGGAAACTCCCGCCATCAGCGTCAGTTTTCAGTGCTGAATTCAAGGCCATTGCCGATGCCCTCTCGGCCGATACTCTTCCAGATGCCAATATCTCAATCTTTAGTGATTCGCTCAGTGCGCTTCAAACCCTGAAGATCAACAATTGCCACCCTGTCATTTCATCAATCTTGCGCTGGCTTGTGCGATTGTCCTCCAAAAACAAGAACGTTCGTTTATGCTGGGTCCCAGGCCACTGTGGGGTGGTGGGCAATGAGCGGGCGGACAAAGCGGCGCGACGAGCTGCAGCGGCGTCTGACCCAGCAGAAGAGCGTCCACTCCCATATAAAGACTTTTGCCCAGCGATTAAAAGAGCTGTGCGAAATAGATGGAACATGGAATGGTCTGATGTTCCTGTGAGAAATAAATTGCGTACTGTTAAAGACACGCCCATACCCTGGGTCTCATCAAGCAACCGATCTCGACGGACTGAGGTAACTCTATGCCGATTGAGAATTGGACATAACAGACTAACGTACAGACATCTAATGGAGGCGTCGCCACTTCCTTACTGCATGGACTGTCTAGTCCCTCTTACAATAGCCCATGTCTTGGCAGAGTGCTCCTCATGGACAGAATATCGACGCACATACTCCCCCAGGAGACGGTTACTGGACCTTCCTAATGTACTCCGCCTAATGCTTACTGAGTTCCCTAGTAGGCGATTCAGTGCGGAACCGCTTCTCAGCTACCTTCGAGAAACCAGCCTCCTAGCTGAAGTCTGATCTGTTGTCAATTGATCATTCTTAATCTTACTTACCGATGGACTCCTCCATCCCGGAGAAGTAGGACACATTTGTGACCTCTCCCTATATCCCTATAATTAGTAGTGACCTAAGCATGCCGTGAGTCGAAACAATTCTGGAGACTAAGGATGATTTGTCGATGACTTGATGCAGCGCTGGCTGCTGGTTTGACGTTCGGTGCCAAAAGGTCATTGACTCCAGTGCACTAGAAAGCCTTGACACTCTAATCTAATCATCATCTTTTTAACTTTTTCCCAGAACATCTTTTTGTTCTCCTCAAAATTCTGGTACAACCGTCTGCCTCACCTGGCATCAGCGTCCCTTTTGGCTTTCCTCACCACTCGCTCTACCTCCATCCTCATCTCTTTATAGTTGTCATAGGCCACCACCGACCTCGTTTGCAACCACTCCTCAAAAGCACTTCCTTTCTGCGTCATCGCCAGTTGGACCTGCTCGTTTCACCACTCGCAGCACTTCCGTCTGCTTTCGCTCACACGACGCACAACACATACATTTCTCGAACATCTCAACAAGGCATCTCTGAACGTCTCTCATTTTTCCTCCACATCTTGCAGGTCCTGCCATCACACGTTGTCACATTCTTCCCTGAACGCCCGCCGGAACTCCTCAGCTCTGCTTTTCACATTTAGCTCACTTGCTCCCTTACCATAGCCCATGTCTAAGAATGCACAACCTGGACAGAATGTCGACACAGCCACTTACCCAGAAGCCGGCTCCTGTTCCCTACAATGCCATGCTTACTGAGTTCCCTAGGAAGCAATGCAGTGTGGAACCTCTTAAGAGCTACCTCCATGAAACCAACATTTTTGCTGAATTCTGATGTGTTGCGAATTAATCACGCTTCATCTTACCTGACAATAGAATCCTCCATACAATGGATCACAGTTCTCAACTCACTTTGGATATAACTTTTTTTTACTTCCTCTACAGCTGGAGATGGCGCCTAATCTTATCCCCTAAAATTGTAGTGAGGAGCATGCCTTGGGCCAAAATAAGCTCAAAGACACGATATCTTGTCAATCATTTGATGCAGCACTAGTTGCTGGTTTGACGTTCGGTGCCAGGAGTAGCTACATTGTCTCCGGTACACTAGAAAAACAGCCTTTGCACTGGAATCTAATTTTATCTGACCCTTGTATTTTTTCATTCCTAGCAGCAGCTGGTCCAGGCTGTTTGACGTCATCGCGAACGCAGTGAATAAGTCTTATCATTTTCATTGCATTATCGACACTATAATACACCAGGTAGCAGCACCATATTCCCTGTTGAAGCCAGTAATTACCGAGTACATAACTGTAACTACGTTACATTGTCTCATGTTGTTGGGGGAACTCAATATTTGAGCCAATGTTAAATGAAGCCTTTGTCTCCAGTACTTCACCGTAATCATGATATAACTTACTAATGTGTATTCACTAATCTTGATTTCGGTACCAACCGCGCACTACGGGGAAGCTAACTGAGACACGCGTCATCCAGTGGGGTGGAGATGGACCCCCTTAATCTATCGTGCGATGACTCGCGTTAAGGCTCCGGTGGAAATGAGGTCCAACAATGTAGTTAATCTATTCAGTATCGTGCCCTACGGGGGTACGTGCGATGACTCGCGTTGAGGCCTCGGTGGAAATGAGGTTCAAATCAAATCAACTCGAACATTGAAAAATAAGAAAAACAAAGACTAACTTGATGCAGCACTGTTTGCTGGATTGACATTCGGCGCCAGAAGGACGATGACTCCAGCGCGCTAGAAAGCCTCGTCACTCTAATCTAATCTGGTGCCCTGTGGTAGTCGTGTTCAAAGTTGATCGTGAGAGTAATCCTTTGTCACTGGAATCCACGCCAAACTTTGGAGAAGGAGTTATCCGCGAAGATAGTCGCCACTTTCAGTGCCAGAATATTTCCTTCGTAGGCAGTTCGACACCCGGCTACCAGATGGTGCCAGCACTCACATTTGGCGATTAATTAATTGGAGGGATATCAGCATTGTCCGTTTTTGCCTATCCTGAGGTCATTGATTCGACGTCATTTAAAAGGATACACTAATAATTCAATACTCACTGAAACTCGGTGAAACCATAGCTTAACCTCCGCACAGATACAATTCTGATACCCAGTGAAGAATCTTAACTTGTCTCGCTTCAACCCTTTTGGGTGGGCATCTTGCTGTAGTTAATTGTCTTTGCTTTACATGTTCAACTATCTCTGTAGTTGTGCAATGGCTGTTAGTTTTTTTAAGTCGAATTATTGGCCTCTTGAAGAGCTCCTGCAGCCAGGCTTGACCTTGACAAATTACAAATACAGATGTAGCCGCAAGGCCGATTTCTGTACAAGTGGGTAGCTGACGGCAAAATGCACCTCACATTTCTCTTCTGCGTACTCTCAGATACCATGCTAGAGGGTCCGGCTAAGACTGCAACACACGCTTCGGGTCAGGAGTGAGGAAGTTCGAAATCTGCGTCAGTAGCAGGGGTTCAACGGCTTTCACTGGATTACCCCCTCTCATTCCCCTCCTTCTTCCGGCATCTGTTAGGTGGCGAACTTCGCTCTATCCGGGTAGCATGCAACCTTTTCTACGATTCCTCAGTTTTCTTCATTCCATTCTTGCTGTTCTCATGCGTGCGATTCCCAACTCATAGATCGCATACTTGGTTCCCCGTTTTGTCTCTTCTTCATCTTCCCCTCCGCAGGTGTTAAGGCGCATTGCCCTCGGCTTCCTTAGGACGACGGCGAATCCTTGGGTCTTTGGAGCAAGTTAGGTTGAGCGACAACGCTCCTTGCTGTCACCCGGGGATTGCTGGTACCATATGTCTCGCACCTTATGAGTTACTGTGCCTCCTGTGGCACCCGAACATACCTTAGACATTCACAGCGTGTTGTTTGATGCAGCTCTTGTTGCTGATTTGATGCTCGGCACCAGAACGACGCTGACTCTCGCACGCTGGAAAGCCTCGTAAATCTAATCTATTATTGCGTGCTGCACTTCTTGCTCCCAAAAATGGCATCTGTGCACCGACGCCCACAACAACAATGTCAGCTATTCTGACATCCTCTACATTCAATATCTCCTCAAAATACCCAGCCTACCTTCCGTACATCACTCTCCATCAGCAACCGGCCGTTTACATCTTTTACCATCTCCTCCTTTCCCCTGACACAGCTCTAGTTCTATTGCCGGACAAAGCTCTAGTATTATTGCTAAATTAACTATTCTTTACTATTGTCCAAAGCCGAGCTACGACTTCGAACGGAATGTCCAATCATTTCGCCGAGGATTTTTTTGGCTATAAAATATGTTCTTACCTTACCCTCTACAAACAAGAGGTTTCATTGCAATCGCTTCATCAGCTTCGGGACAGCTTATGGACACACGTACAGACAGACAATGAGGCGTGACGTCATTTTCGTATTATAATGTAGATGTATTGTCTTACAATATCCACTCGGCTGTATTTTTGTTGTCCTGAGAATTTTTCTATAATGTCATTCATTTATGTCCACAGGAAGGAGAAGTTGGCCCGCAAGCAGCGACAGTTGGCTGACGTCGCTCGCAAGGAGAAGCAGGCAGAGGAGCACCGCGACAAGTGCCTTGAGGGCATGCCAGAGGAGCTTCGGCAGCGGGCCACAGAGAACAAGAAGAAGAAGGAAGAGGAGGAGGTGGAGGAAGGGGATGACGAGTTGAGCGAAAGAGAAGATGAGGTGGAGGAAGAGAAGGAGGATGTGGATTATTACAGAGAAGAAGTTGGAGAGCTTCCTGAAGGAGGTGAGTTCTTCTTTTAATTTGTCATTTTGCTAGGCCTGCTTGCCCTCCGTTTATGTACCTACATCCTCTTGGTCTAGTGCAAGGAATTCGCAGATATAAAGCTTCCATTGACTAAGAAATTGTTGCACATCGCTTTGACGTTTGTTTTGGTAAACGATTTTAAATTGATTATTTTATTTTCCAGTTTCCTTCAGCGATCGGATGAAGAGAAGAAGAGAAAAGGACACAGATGCTCTCGGTGAGTTATAACATTTTCTTTTTTTTTCTGATGATAATCGTTTTACGGTACTTTCATTCCGTGGAAAACGTACGTTATCACACGAATTTTTTGATACTTCGAGTAATCTAAACTTGAATTATGTAGCTTTGGCAAAACCTTTAAATTAGTCTAGAATTCACAAAGAAATTTTGGTTACAGACAGACAAACTATAGTTGCAAGAGGCTAGTGAAATTGTGCTGTTGAGTAAAATTGAACTGTAATTGCGAATTAGGAGGCAACTTGACGTACATTCGAACAGACACTAGGCTAAATCTCCTAGAAAGAGAGGTGGCCGGAAGCAAGGCGCACCTCACACTCCTCTCATACAGTCTCACGCAAACAAGCTTGGTCTTTGGGGATAGAGGGTCAGGCCAGAAGATCCCGCAACACACTTCGGGTCGGCGATGAGATCCGAGATCAGCGTCGGCAGAGAGCCCGCCAGCGTTACCGGATTTATCTCTGCTGCGTCGTAGTAACCTCGCCATCCCCCACCCACAATTATCCCGTTTTTCAACAAGACGTCAATAGCGGAAAAGCACAACAAGGCAGCCTTAAATTTATTCATTCACAGCCATTTTCCACTCACGCCTAGTTACTTCCACACTTATGTTTCGCCTTCCTATCATTTGCTTCACGCCATCCATCCATCAAACTTCGGTCTACCTCTAGACCTACGTCCACTTCTTCCGTTTTTATCACCAATTTCCCATCTTCGCCATGTGCCCAAGCTATCTCAGAACACGTGAATCTATTTTGTCCTCAAACATCCTCGCCATCCATTCTTATTTAAACAATCCCCCTTCGGCATCTGTTAAGTTCACGGGCCGCATGGAGTCACGGCCCAGCCGTGTGTTTGTGCACACACAAACACACGCACGCGCACACAGACACGCACTCTCGAACATACACATACCGGCTCTGACTATTCTCCTTTCGGGTGGCAAATAACAGCCAAGTTGCACTTTTTCTTTCATGCAACCTGTTTCTACGACTATTCCTTCTTCTTTCTATTTTTGCTGTTCTCATGCGTGAAATTCCCTACACCTAGTGTAGATCTCATGCATGGGATCCCCGTTTTCTGTCTTCTTCATCTTCCACCTCAGCAGGTGTTGGAGCGTGAAACCCGGCACCTTAAGGACTACTGCGGATCCTTGGGGCTCTGAAGCAGGCTAGGTAGTGTGTTATTTCTCCTTACTGCCATCCGGGAAGGGCTTTGACCATATGGCCTCAGCACCTTCGGAGTTCCTGTACCTCCTGTGGCACTCGTACATACCTTAGACATTCGCCGCGTAAAGGACTTTGACTTAGCACAGTAGTAAACCTAACTCGAACATTAAAAGAAGAATAAAAACACACTAGCATGATGCAGCACTGTTTGCTGGTTTGACATTCGGCTCCTGAAGGACGATGACTCCAGCGCGCTAGAAAGCCTCGTCACTCTAATCTAATTTGAACAACGTTATAGTTGATTCTATTTCTCAGCGTCACTCCAGCCATACAAATACAGATACAGACACTAGGACGAAATCCCCCAGCACAGCTCACCTTACACTCTCATACACCTTAGCTCTTTTGCGCAAAATTGTCCGGCCGGAGACCCCGCAACACACCCTCCGGGTCATGAGTGCAGTTTGAGGTTAGTGTCGGCAGCAGAGCCCGACAGCGTGACTGGTTTACCTCTTTCGCGTCATGATGACCGCCCCTCCCGTCACTCAACGATACGCCTAGGGCAGGAAAGCAAATCAGGGCAGCGTCAAAACTCATCCGTTCACCATCATTCTCCACTCACGCCTATCCAGTGTACGCTCTCTCGCTACCTCCACACTCACGTCTCTCCTTCCTAACGCCTGCTTCACACCATCCATCCACCCAAACTTCGGTCTCCCTCTAGGCCTACGTCCACTTACCTCTGACTTCAACACCTTTTTCACCAATCTCAGAACACGCGATTCAACTCTGTCTTCTAACTTCTTCACCATATCCGTTCTGATGCGCACTACGTCTTTAGTGAACCTGTCTCTCAGCGGCACTCTAGCCATGCTCCTCAAACATTTCATCTCGAAAACATTCAACCTTCTTCTCTCCTCTGCTCTCACCCCCCAAGTCTCAGCTCCGTACAGCACAGTTGGCACAACGCCACCCTCTTACAGCTGCAACGTCCTGCAGCTCATTACGCTTTTCAGTGCACCCAACTCTTCACACCCCTCTTTCACTCGCGACTTCACCTCAGTTTCCACCAACTCAGTCTTCTCCACATGAGAACCCAGATACTTGAAACACTGAACTTCTTCCAACAACTCTCCATTTAGGAGGACACTAATTCTGCTCGTATCGACAGTCCTCGAACATCTCATTACTTTACTTTTACCCACGTTCACTCGAAGCTTCTTCCTCTCACACACTCTACCAAACTCAGACTCTAGCCTACATAGCTTCTCCTCTGAATCAGCAACCTGGGCAGTATCCAGCCATGCCCCTCAAATATTTCATATCGAAAACGGCAACCTTTTCCTCTCTTCTGCTCTCGCCTCCCAATTCTCATCTCCGTAGAGCACAAATGAGACAACTACTCCCTCATGCAACCCTCTCTTTGCTTCATTCCTTACCCAACGTCCTACACAAGTTCCTAGAGCCTGCGTACTGGAAACACTGAAACTATCTCCATAACTCTCCATTTAGGAGGACACCAATACTGCTTCTATCTACATAACTTGAACATCTCATTAGTTTACCCCCTGCTTTTCTCACGCACTCTACCTAACTCAGACACTCGCCTACAAAACTTCACTGAATCGGCTACCAATGCCGTATCGTCCGCAAACAGTAACCGACTCAACTGCCAACTCCGCTCATTTGCTCCCAACAGATCTACTCATTATACTGCCGTTCGCTTCCCTCAACGCTCCATCCATGAAGAGATAGAACTGCCAGGGAAATATAACGCAGCCTTGTCTTGGTCCCACTTTCACTGTGAACTAAGCACTCACCTCGCTCCCCACTCAAACGTGATCTACTGTCAACATTGAAACTCAGAACCGTTTTCAACAGATTTCCGCTTATTTTTCGCGCCCTACGGGGGAGCCTATTATGACTCACGTTGAGGCTCTGGTGGAAATGAGGCCCAAATCAAATCCGCTTATTTCATACGTACGCAACGCTCTCTATAGCACTTTCCTGTCGACCCTGTCGTATGCCTTGTCCAGATCCATGAAGGCCCAAAACACATCCATTCCAATCGCAGGATACTTTTCAGAGATTTTTCGCACTTCAAAAATTTGATCGGTACGCCATACACTACTCCTGAGGCCACACTGAACTCGCCAACCGCACGATTCGTACTGTCTCTAATCGTTTGGATTAGCATTCTCCTGTACAACTTGTCGATTACAAATAACAGCCTGATACATTTCAAGTTGCAGCATTAATTTGCAACTTCTTTTCTCCTATACAGTGGTGTAGTGCAACCACTGAGCCACTCCTCGGCAACACGCCCAACACCAAACCCAAATTCAGTAGCCTCATCAGCTGTTCGACTGTCATTACGCCACCCCTCTTCATGCACGCGATCGCAACGCCGCCCAAACCAGGATTTTCCTGCTTTATCACATCTACCTAATAAGGTCCAAATTAAATCGGAAATGTCCATAACAAGTCTCGCTTCACGTTGAGGCTCTGGTGGAAATGAGGCTCAAATTAAATCAAACAAGACTCGCTAATGAGGTTCACAGCAAATTGAAACGAGTCTCTCTCAAAACTGGCCGCCGTGAACCATCACTCACTGCGACAGCCTCAACCTGTCTGATATCCTCACCATCCAACTAGCGCTTCACGGCGGAGCCCATTATGACTTAAGTTGAGGCTCCGGTGGAAATCAGACTCACCATCCAACGGCTCATCACTTCTTTAGTATGTCACCAATCTTCAACAAAAACCGACCCTTGACATCTTTAACCACCTCCGGCTCTGGTGGAAATGAGGCCCAAATCAAATCAAATTGACCACCTCCGGTGGGTTGATTGATTTCAGCCTCATTTCCACCAGAGCCTCAATGTGAGTCCTAATTGGCTCCCCCGTAGGGCGCGGACGCCCCCCAGTGGAAAGCAAAAGAAACTACTATTATTTTGAACACCACCTCCTCCTTCCCGGTTTCCCTCTTTCTCGCTCTCTTGCCTCTATCTAGAGCATCTTTTTGCTCTCAAAATTATGGCACAACCTCTTACCCATGTGGCATCAGCGATCAATCTCAGCTCTTCTCATCACGCGCACTACCTCTCTTCTCTTTTCTCTTTCTGTAATTATCATAAGGCCACTACCAACCTTGCTTGCAACCACTCTTATTAGGCATATCTCTTTAACGCCACCGCCCGTTTAACCTCATCGTTCCACCGCTCGCAGCTCTTTCTCCTACACTCGCCTACGCGGCGCACACCACTCTCATTTTTCGCCCATCCAAACATCGCATCTCTGAACTTCTCCCATTCTTCCTCAACATTGTTTGGTCTTTCCCCTCTCACACTCCTATTTCTCTCTTAGCGCCTTCTCGTCCGACGAGGGAGCTAGCCGAGACCCGCCTCGTAAGCTCCGGTGGGCTTGAACTCTTTAATCTTATGTAATCTCAACGCTTGCTGGAAATACTCAGCTCTGTTGCCACATGCAATTCTCACCTTCACTTACTTCCTTCCACCTTCACTTTTTTCCTTCCACCTTCACTTTTTTCCTTCCACCTTCACTTTTTTCCTTCCACCTTCACTTTTTTCCTTCCACCTTCACTTTTTTCCTTACACCTTCACTTTCTTCCTTCCACCTCTACTCCACTCTTAATCTTTCTTCTATCAGTAGACGGTCAGACACTCTTCCACCCTTCTCACTCAACACCCGTACATCCAACAGCTCATCATTTGAGACGAAATTGATGCAATATCAATAGGCGCTCTTTCCAACGCTGCGCCATTCTTACCCATGTATATATCTGGACATATCTCTTATTGAAAAAGCTGCTTCTAACCACCGCTCCTAGTACAGAAACGCTGTAGGAACGCTATACCGCCCTATCGCATTCTCTATAACTACATCTCAACTCGCTCATTTTGGTCACCCAGAACTTCCAATACACTCACTCCGGTTAATCCAAAATTGCTCCATCTCCCCTTCACTCCTCTGGTACTCGCAAACGCCCAACTTTCTATACTTAACTCATCTTTCACCCACAGCTTGGGGTGGATGGATGATTATTCATTTATTCATTTTATAGATCATTAACACTTTATTTTATTATTTTATTATTTCTTCTTGCTTGGGCTTTATCATTTTTCTCTGCCCTTTTTTCATGGTGATAAATTTTGAATTTATTATTATATGTATCGAGGTTGGTTGAGACAAGGTGACCCAGAGAGGGGTGGTTTTCGTGCGACCCGCGGGACTCTGGGACCTAGAGTTACGGGAACCCGGGGGACTTGGGAGACCAGGTGGATTGGGGGGATCCACTTGGATCTTTCTGGGGCTCCTTGGGACACCCTTGAGACCCTTTAGGACCTTTTTGAGAAACTGTGGGACCCTTTAGAAGCCCCTCTGAATCATGGAACCTCTGCTCCCTCCTTTTTAGCGCTGTAAAACCCATACACGGAAAAATGT
>SDVV010006902.1:0-18120 GCA_016164225.1 Gammarus roeselii
GTATCTCTTTGGTACCGACACCACATGTGATGACACCCAGATGTATCTCTTTGGTACCGACACCACATGTGATGACACCCAGATGTATCTCTTTGGTATCGACACCACATGTGATGACACCCAGATGTATCTCTTTGGTACCGACACCACATGTGATGACACCTAGATGTATCTCTTTGGTACCGACACCACATGTGATGACACCCAGATGTATCTCTTTGGTAACGGGAATAATTTTCTTTCATGACATGCAGGGTCCATTGATTGATTGATTTTAGTTCCCAACTTTGCTGACCTCTCCACAGTGTTCTTCACGCCTAATTGAGTCCTCGGGAACTCTAGTTCGAAATGTATTTTTCCTCTTAGCTTAGAGTCGCCGGCGAATTTGCTGAAGTTCAAAGGTAACTTTTTCCGTTAGATCGTGTTTGAATATTAATGAATGAACATGGGCATAAAACAGATCCTTGAGGCCGCCGCTTGTTGAATCACCGCAAGGGGGATGTGAAACCGACCCAACTTGCTGCCGTCTATCTGTCGGCCTGCATTTATCCGGTTATTAGGTTCACATCGAATGCCGATGATTTTAAATTTGCAAATCATGCGTTTGTTTGGGACTTTTTGACAGTTTTACGAAGATAAAGGTCTATGATATTCTGGAGTTACAGCAATTCGTCAGACAGGATGTCATGCTGGAGTCTCCTGTCAATTTCTAAGAATTCTTCCATTGCCGTCAATCTGCTACTAACTGAATCAAGTTGTCGGGATATTTTTTGTCTCCCTTTTAAAAAGAAATAGGATTGCGTTGACCTTTCTCAGGTGGAAAGGGCTAAGTGCCATTTGTGAGAAGTTGGGTGAACATATTTGAGAGAAGTTCCACAGTTCCTACGTAGTCTGTTTTAAAATTATAGGATTAACTTGGTCAAGAAATGGAGATTTTGTTATTTTTAATTTATTTGTAAACCGAATTACTTCCTGCAGATGAGCAATTTTGTATGCAGAAGCTTCGATCTGCCTTTCTGCTATTTGATTCTTATGATCGGGAATGTCTCGCTTTGTTCGTTAAAATACTTTTTTTTCCAGACGTTAAATCCTGGGTCTGTTTTTAGCTTGCCACGATCGTCCTCTAGAGGACTTGTAATTGATAATGAATGGTTCTTGCTCGGGATGAGATAAAAAATATTGCTTTGGATTAGCTTTGGTGCTCGTAGCAATTTTTTTTTCGCATTTATTTCCACTTCCAGGGGCTCTCTTTGTGTATCTACACCTAACGTGAAATTGCGTGATGGTAGACTTATTGTTGAACGATCTCGATAAAAAACGTGCCTCCAAACATTACTAAATTTGTTGACGGTTCTTCGCTAGCGGAAAAAGTGCGAACCAAACTTGAGTGTGTGTAGATCCAATCAGACTCGAACAAAACTGTTGATGGGTCAGAAAAGTGGCAATTAAAATTCATTCTCGACAAATGTGAGGTAGTGGTGCACATAAGTCATCATGACACGAAAAACGAATATTCAAAATCCAAAAATAAACTGATTCATGTCATCGAAGAGAGAGATCTAGGTGTCATCATTCATAACGATTTTAAAAGCAGCAAACAATGTTACGATATCATCCAAGAAATAAAAACAACGAAATGCTAGGGATGATGTCCCGTACTAAGAGCAGACAGTTTCATAAGTTTTACAATGCATTTGTTGGACCACATCTCGACTATTCCGTCCAATTCTGGTCTCCATATCTTCAGAAAAGACGTTATTAAATTAGAGAAGGATCAACGTAGAGCTATCAAACTTATCATTTCGCTGCGTAATAAATCGTACGAAGGCAGACTACGCGAACTCAACCTTCATTCGCTAGAGAAGCGTCGAGTCAGATGTGACGTGATCAAAGTGTGGAAGATTATAAGAAGTAAGAATAACGTCAATCGAGAAGTCTCTTCACTCTAGATGCGAACGGAGTGACCGGGCATAACGGATACAAAATAGTTAGTAAGCGTTTCTCACACGACAATCGCACAACTTCTTCATCAGTATTTTGGTCGAGGAATGGAACAAACTTTCAACGGAAGTCGTAAACAGCGATACAATCAAATCACTCAAGTCGACAAATTCTAGAAGAATCGCCGCTAAATAGTTCCCAGCTGTTGCACGCCTACCAGCATATTGCTTAAAAATTTCTGTTCGGAATTGGCACCGCAAGGTTAAAATAATGTCTGGCATTGGCGCTAGCACGCTAAAAAGGTGCCCGGCATTGGAACTTACTCGTTGCAAAACGGTGTCCAGAATGACTCCGGTCATCATTGGTTTAACGTGGATTGAAACTGAGACAACCTCAAATGAACATCGTTGTTCGGTGGCTTTCTCTTCAGGTACTCGTTTGAGTTGCATGTTGCGACTATCATCATTAAATGAAAGTATCTGCTACAACTTTTCCCGTTCTTGATTTTTTAACTCAGATATCACACAGACACATGATCCGCTCTTGAACGCTCTACTTCAGAACAAATCGTCTTACAATCAGAAGGCAACATAGTTTGGGACAAAAAACCATGTTGTTTATTGTCTTCTCACACTTGTAAACACTCTCCGCTCGAATAGTAGCAGGCTCAAGCTATAGTCTCGGCCCGCCTCACATGAGGCCTGGTCTCCTCTTGTCCTTTTCCATAAGGCTTACTCGTCACAGAAGCAGATTCAAGCCAGTCTCAGAACGCCTCACAAGGGGACTGATATCCTCTCGTCCTTCTCTCCTCATTCATGTCCATATGTTTAATAAAATGAACTTTTACTGTACGCACTATATTCAGTTAAATTTGTGGGGAATTATTTTCTTTTCTTTGCACACTTAACATATATTATCACACGCCTTAGAGTGGATTAATACCTGGTTGAGATTTTCATTTTGTGGACTAGGCATATTTAACACATCACTATGATAAACAACGGGAACTTACTTGGGTTTCGGCGGTATTTCTGTCATCACGAATGGCCACTTCAATGGCGTCTTCTCTTTGATACGATGTCATTTTTTGTAACTAGATGCTAAGGTGAAACTACAGCTGAGAAAATCTACTTAAACTCATGTTAGTTCTTTCTACCTTATTGTAAACTAAACCGACTATTTCTCACTAGTCGAAATCGCGTCACGTTGAATACTCCTTGGCAGTAATGTTTATTGTATCATTAGCTAAGAGATTTCACATCCTGGGAGAGCACCGAAATTACTGGTGCTACACTCACTATTGTTTGGAACACACTGCTGGCTCTAAGGCTAGAAACCCAAGCGGTTACCGCTGCATAAGCACCCGCAGGCTAGCGTCTAGAATTACGTACTCAACCTCAGGACATTTCAATACGAAGATGGTTTACTTCAAACTACAACAACTACCATGTTCGCTTTCTTACCATATTGTACTCATATTGTTAAAATAAAACATGATATACATACAATACGACATACAACAATACGACATACAACATCTAGGAGGCAGCATAAAGCGGGAACAGCATTGGAAGTTGAGAAAAGGATGGGAAGGAGAAACATCAAGGACCACTGCCAATCACCATACATTCCAAAACTCCAGATGTCCACGTCATACTGAACTAGATGCTTCCAACAATATACAATTTACAGTTTTCCTCACTCCGACGAGGCATTGTGGGTTTGGTTCCTCACACACTCTCGCCCGAGAGAAATGCGTATTGTCACTTATTGTAGCTGAGTGACAATTCGCTTTCTTGCAACTAGAGCCTCTACTCTTTTGGGTCTAGCAGCGCCTGGCTCACGTACAGCTGTTGTGTTCAAGCTGTCTCCCTTGTCACAGGTGACCCGGCGATTTTTGTTCCTTAGCCAGTCGTTCGCATCAGGCAGGGGTGCCTGGTTTGATTCCAGTAACTCGGGAGAAACATCCGAAGATTCTCTCGCTTGTACTTCTAATGGGTAGAGTAAAACTACCGGTCGACAGACGGTCCCACTGCGTGTTTGTAATTTCAAGCTTCGTAAGTGACCATCCTTTTCTTAATGAAGGTCGATGACCCTTCCCAGGCTCCAAAGTAGCCTGAGCCCCTAGTTGTGGATCTGGACTGTATCATCCACCTTGGGTGCGATGATATCCCTGGCTTCTACGGCGTTGTGCCGTAGAATGGTCAGATACTTTTTTCTGAACCTAGTTTGGAATCGGTGCAAAATCCTTTGGATGTTTTTCTGGCGGCGCGTGAGGAGTTCTGCTGTGAACATGGAGGGATCATATTCTTCCTCCGTCCGGATCAGGCGTTCCGACAGGTATGCTGTCTAGACGATATCCAAGCATCAGCTGGGAAGGCGTCAGTGGTTCATTGTCACCAACTGAGTCTGAAATAGATATTAGAGGACGGTCATTGAGGTCCGCTCCTATCTCACAAAGTACAGTGTGCAGTTCGTCTTCTGTCAGCAGAGCTCTGTGTAACGTTTTCTGAAGACACAGTTTGACCATCTTCACGATCCTCTCGAAGAAGCCTCCGAACCAAGCGGCCCGACTGGGGTTGAAATGCCACTTGCATTTATTTTGATTCAGGGTATTCCGTACACTGTGATGTTCCTCTCAAGATTGTAGGATCTTGGCGGAACTCACAAAGTTTGATCCGTTTTCACTGATCAACATTTGAGGATAGGAACGACGAGCCGAAAATCTTTGTAGGGTTCTTAGGAATGCTTCTGCGGACAGGTCCTTGGCAACTTCTAGGTGGACAGCTCGAGTGGATGCGCAGGTGTACAAGGCGATGTACTTTTTTTCAACTTGAGTCCCTTCCTTAACGTAAAGGGGACCGGCATAGTCTATACCAGTTACCGCGAAAGAACGTGACTGAGAAACTCTATAACTTGGTAGAGGAGGGGTTGGTGGTTCACGGAAATGTGTCTCACGTTCCCATCTACATTGCATGCACTTCCTAATTATGGTTTTGACTCTTTGACGGGCTCTCGGCATGTACCACCTTTGACGTAGGCTGCCACGACGTGGTTTATTCCCAAGTGGTGTCTTGTTTTGTGACATTCTTCGATAATCATATCAGTGATCCGACGCTTGGCAGGTAGTAGGACTGGATATTTTACAGATTTCTCCACCTCAGCTCCGGTGAGTCTACTTACTACTGCTAATTTGTCACCTCTGAGCGTCAGGTTGAGTTGCTTCATCAATGGAGTGGAGCGCCTGGAACTGGGATTACGAATGAATTTTATTTCATCCGCAAATACTTCTTGCTGAGGGGCTTTGACTGCCCAGCTCTTAGACCATTCCCTCTCCTTGAGAGTCAGACCCATTGGTTGTCTCTTATCATTGTTCACCAACTTACCATTAGGATTACCATTCGACTTTCCATTTGACTTACCTACTGACTTACCGTTTACCTTAACCTTCAGGCGCTCAATGAATTTTTTCACCCACCCAGAGTGTTTATCAACTTCTTGAAGGTGCAACATTTGTTTGCAACTGCAAGTAGGAAAGGCTCGGGGGGTGGGATCTTACAGTGTTTACTTGAGTTGGGAAGTTTTCCCACTCACGGAGTTCCACTATGTTTTTGGATCAATGCCACCACAGATGACTTGACTTGAGTTTCCTCGGGCTTAATCCTTGAGTTATCAGGTCTGCGGGATTTTGACTATTCGGAACAGAGTGCCACTTAGCATTAGGGAGTGCTTCCTTTATGTCTATCTTCCGTTTTAGTATGTAAGCCTCTAGAGGGCTTGCTGAGTGGGCCCAACCCTAGGCAACTTGACTGTCTGACCACATGTGAATGAATGGCTTCAATGTTGACTTCCTTTTCATAAGCCTCATATACATACCTGGTCAGCCTTGCTCCAAGTAGTGTTGCAGTCAATTCCAATCTTGGTACAGAAAGCGTTTTTTCAGGTGCAATCCGTCCCTTTGCCATCAGCAGTGTTGCCTTACTTTCACTGACCCCATACACAACAGCTCCATATGCTACTGTGGAGGCATCTACAAATGTGTGTAGGGTCACTGACTTACCAATTTCTGCGTTGCGTTTGATGGGTAAGTCACTCATCATTGAGACCTCTTTCTTGATCTTCTCCCATTTTACTTCAATGGATTCTGGTAGATCGTCATCTCAACTTACCTTTGACTGCCAAATTTCCTTCATAAGGAATTCAGCTTTGATGGTGATGGGAGTCATTAATCCAAGGGGATCAAACTGTGCGGCTGAGCCCCGCAAGATGGTTCTCTTAGTTGACTTACCTGATTCTAGCTCTTTTGGTGCTACTGCTAAGGTGTCCTGGACTGTGTCCCATCTGAGTCCAGGACAGGAACAAAGGGTCTGACGTGTGACTCACCTTCCTTTTCTGTGATCATTTTGAGCTCTGGATCATTTGTTGCCCATTCCCTGAGGCTGAGCCCAGCTCCACCTAAGATTTCCTTGGACGAACCATGGAATTCTTTTAACTCAGTCTTTGTTGATGCTGTGATCAAGAGGTTATCCACATAGATATTCCTTTTGATCTTATCAGTAATGTCCCTTTGTCCACAATACTTTTCCAGGTGGTGATCAATGGTTGCATTAGGAATAAATTTAGAGCAGGTTACTCCAAAGAGGATGACCTTGAAGCGATGAGTGTCTATGGGACTGTCAGGATCCTTGGGATCTCTAGGCCATAGAAACCTAGTAAAATCCCTGTCCTGCTCATCCAACCCTACCATCAAAAATGCCTTTGCGATATCAGAACAAGCAGCTTGCGCCCCCAATCTGAATCGCATCAACATTTGAGGTAACTCAGGGACCATGGATGGTTCATGGTGCAAACAATCATTCAGACTTACTGCATCAATGTGTGGTTTAGCTGAACAATCAAATACCACACGCAGGGGTGTTGTCGGAGAATCCTTCTTTACTGAATGGTGTTGTAGATAATGACAAACATCCATCGGTTTCATTTTACTTACCTTTTCGATGAAATCTTTCTGCAACTGTTCTTGCATTACACCGTCATAGAGCTTCAAAAGTTCAGGTTCTGACCTCAAACGCTTGAGATTACTAACCAGTCTTCCCTGGGTCAAGCGATAATTGATTGGCAGCGTTGGATGAGATGCTTTCCACGGCAGTCTAGCTCAGAGAATCTGATGCTTCTGTTGAACTGCTCTAGGGGCTGCTTTATCATCTGGGTGAGCTTCCTCTGGCGAAATGCCGATGATATCTAGCTTCCACAACAGGTCGACATCTTTTTCAGGTTCCTTGTTGACTGCAACCTTGAGTGAAGTGATTACACTTACCTTGGGGGATGCCAACTCTCTGTTTGTTACGGGTCCAGACAACATGTCTCCGAGCTTTGATGATATTATTGTAACCCTTCATCCTGTTCAATAGGAATGATGAAGCTATAATAATAGTCTGTTCCTACGAGCATGTCAACAGAGAAGTGGACTGTATTATCAAAACAATCAGCCAGGTTAAGTCCTGTGGCTGTTAACCTTTGAGCAAGCTCATTTACTCCATTCATGTGGAGTCTCTAAGCTCGAATGCCAACCACTATCACATCCATGGATATGCTCTCATGTGTTGGCACATCAGTTGTGACAGTGGTGATGTCATACTCAGTTTCAGTACCTTTACTATTGAAAACTTCGATGGTCAGGGTGGTATGACAACATGATGTGTCATCATTGCTCAATATTCCTCTTTTAATGAAGGATCTCTGCGCGCCCCGATCAAACAAAGCTCGCACAAGCTTTGTTCTATCTTTGATTCTCAAACTTACCATTGCTGTGGGTAGGGCAGTATCTTTCCCACATCCTGCTGTCAGTGCATTAACAGTAGCTACACTAGCAGGATCATTTGCTGCAGGACCAGTAGCCACATCAACCATACCTTTCTGAGTACCTGAAGACGTGTCATCTGACTGTGGATACTTACCTCTTTTTTTACATAAAGAACCCTGGAAATCAGTCCTTTTACATATTTTGCAGAATGTTTTTTTTCTTCAGAGCAATCCGTTTTTCAGTGGCTTACCTTGAAGCACTTGTAGCAGAGGCGCAGCTCAAATACTCGAGCTTTCCATGCCTCAGTGGTCTGGTATATTGTACATCTATACACAGAGTAATCTGCTGACCATAGACCACACCCAGAAGTTTCTACCGGAAATGACCCAACAGTGCTCAGGGGCTTGGAGTTATCTCCCTGATTCCCTCTGGAGCGACTTTCATTCTTGGCTGATCTTTGAGATCAGCAGTTGGCCTTTGCTTCCTAGGATTTTGGGATTTACCTTGTGTGTCAAAGTCTTCCATTCTAACTATGACTTTTCGCAGTGCCACGCGGAAATTTCTCGTGTTCCAGGCTTCAGAATTTTCTCTGTGACCGTTGCAAGCTTCTAAAATGGTGGGAGGTAGTTTTCTCTTGAGCAGGTTTACTGAGATGAAGCTGCAATTTGTGCACTTGTTGCAGTCTATCCCTGCAGTCTCCAAGTGACACGGTTGAGCCTCCATCTTTTGTCTGAACTCCTGCAGGGATGCTAAGGATCCCGAACTTGCTTGAATGTCATCCAAGGCATAAAGATGAGCTATTTTTATGCGTGACTCATCTCCAAACTGTTTCTTGAGCTGTGCCACTGCTTGAGGGTATGCTTCATTTGTGGGTGGGAAACCCATCAACACACGTTGGGCAGGACCCTTCAGCTTGCTACTTAGATAATGGAATTTCTTAGAGGGTTCCAAATCTAGACTCTGATCAATAGTCTTGGACGACTGCCAAAAACTATTGAACGAGAATGTGTCCCCGGAGAACTCCATTATCTCCAGAGTTGGTAACTTCACTCTTGCTGCCCTCCTTGTTTCACTATCAAATGAAGTGGCGTTGCCAGGTGAACCTACTCTTGTTTCGTCCATCAAGCGGTTGCACTTTGTGATGAGCAAATTTATCTCGTCTAACTCTTTCACATGGTCCGCTGCCAAATTGTAGAGTGCGGCTTCGCTGACAGTTTCATCACTTACCTGGATCTCTTGGATCTGCTCGTGCAGCTCCACTACCTTCTGGATGTGCCCTTCAGCTAGCCTCACATTCATAGCAAGAGCATCTAAATTCTCTAGGGCACTGATCGGGTCTGCATCACAACGCAGTTTCAACTTTGGAAGCAGTGTGGTTATGAAGCCCTTATATGCCCCTTTGCTGCGAATGAGACCATTCATAGTTGGCGCCATCTTGAGATCTTTGGGTATTTATCTGTTACAGAATAAAATTTTAACCATGTCGGTTCACTTACGGAGTCTACTTGACTAACTAGTCAACAAATTCTACCTTTCTCAAATGTTTCCAGAACCTGTCAGTGAAAAGCACACTTCTTTTCAGGGCATAGAAACAAAGAAGAAAAATGAATCTGTTGACACTTGACTTTGATCTTGGTGACTTACAGACGACAACGATCTAACACATTAACTTCTTGTTGGTTGAAATACCACCTTTCAGGAATGCTTCCAAGCCTCTCACGAGAGAAGTCACTACTTCTCGTAAGCACAGAATCAATCAAGAAATTATGATTTCTTCCCAACGCTATCAACGATCTCCTGATAGCATGTAGACACAACAGAGGTCTACTTTATTCAACTACTTGTCAATTGAAATTGTGTCGTCCTAAAATGTTTCCGGAACTTTATCCAAGAAAAGCACACTACTTCTCAAATCACGGACAACAAATAGAAAGGCCAACTTCAAATTGACACCACTTGCTATCAGGTTTAACAATATTTTTGCTGTTTTTCATTTTTTGATAACTTAAACTGTCATCATGTGAAAAGGTAATCGTCAATGATAACCAGGGTTGCACTCAAACTTTGTCAACCAAGGCTAACCTTGAAAACTAAAGTATCAAACATCAACATCAATTATCTACATTTACCATGTGCCAGTAGAACCCTGGCTCTTCCCATTATAATGTTTAGAAAATGATGACTTACCATGACTTCGAACTGTGCGCCACCATGAGATCTTATTTACTAATATTTGCTTACACAGAACATTAAAGACAAAACATCAATTCAGTGTAACCAATTCCTGCGCTAAACTGTCATTTATGTATATATGACAAATTTAATTTACTTCACGAATTTCTAGGAAATATTTATCTAAAAACATTAAAAGAATATACATCACTGCCTATAGCTTTATATTCACACTGGACACTTTATCTCATTGGGCACTGAGCATTTTCCAAGATGGCGTCGTCGCCATGACACTTGGAATTTTCAAGCAATGGCGGCTTGTTCAACCGATCCGGCTCTCGATAGGACCATTATGTGGGGAATTATTTTCTTTCCCTTCGCACACTTTACGTATATTATCACACATCTTTGAGTGGATTAACACCTGGTTGAGATTTTTATTTTGTGGACTAGGCATATTTAACACATCACTATGATACACAACGGGAACTTACTTGGGTTACGGCGGGATTTCTGTCTTCACGAATGGCCACTTCAATGGCGTCTTCTCTTCGATACGCTGTCATTTTTTGTAACTACATGCTAAGGTGTAACTACAGCAGAGAAAATCTACTACACTCACCATTGTTCGGAACACACTGCCGGCCCTAATGCTAGTAACCCAAGCGGTTACCGCTGCGCAAGCACCCACAGGCTGGCGTCAAAAATTACTTACTCAACCTCAGGACATTTTAACACAAAGATGGTTTACTTCAAACTACAACAACTACCATGTACGCTTTCTTACCATATTTTATTCATATTATAAAAAAAACATGATATGCATTTAACTACTAAAAAATCTTAGAACGATATACGTCCAAGATAATGGAAAATACCTTGGTACTTTATCCAATATGACAGAGGAAAAACATCTAGAAGGCAGCATAGAGCGGGAACACCATTGGAAGTTGAGAAAATGATGGGAAGGGAAACATCAAGGACCACTGCCACTCACCACACATTCCAAAAACTCCAGATATCCTCGTCATACCGAACTAGATGGTTCCAATAATATACAATTTACAGTTTTCCTCCCTCCGACGGGGCATTGTGGGTTTTGTTGCCCACAAAATTTGAGAAGCAATAAACTCGACTTGAATTGTTATGTGTGGGAACAAAAGAGTCACAGAAACGTCTTTGGGTTGGGGCGCGATGTTCAGCCTAACGAAGATATCAAAACACTAATGACAAGTCCAAACTATATTATTCACTCAGTGGGTATAGCGTGTTAATCATTCCAGCCACAGGTTGATAAAGGAGGCACAGTTTTATATTCACATGCGCAATTCTTAATATGTTCGTCATTGAGTAAAATGAGGTCCTAACCTGCTTTGCATGATTCCTGTAAATAATGTTATATTATGAGTTTTCCCGTGTTTAAGTCCTTCGCTGCTAAACCATGCAATTAAAATACTGGCAACGATGTGAAATATTAAATGTCGAAAATAAAATATGATATTAAAAAAAGGCAGAGTTGAATTGAAATGACGAAAAACATAAACCGAGCACGACGGATGTTCTACGCTTCTTAGGAGCCATCATAAACTTCATGTCTCAATTCACGTTTCAAAACTAAAGAGACTTGGAAGCGCTGAAACAAGAAAATATGCCACTATTGGGGCACGCTATCTCGTCGTAATATCACAGATTCAAAAGAAAACGAAGCCGGAGAATATCGAAACTTCAACCTACACTGAGCCAGTCACGAGTTTATTTGCGATCTACTCAACGCAATAGTCTCCTATCGGAGCGTCGGTAACATTCAATCATCGCGAGGGACGGCGATCAAGGGACTTAATGCGAGTACAGAGGATATGCACAAGTAGGCTGCCTCCGGCCCGCACGTCACTACGAGCAAAGCAGCTAGCACAAACATCGATGGACGTGGAGATCAGCCTAGAAGATGCTGGTGGAAGCGTGACCTGAACAAACAGCAACAGTTCACAAGGTCAAAGCGTAACACAGAACGCTACAGCAGCCACGCAGGAAGGACGACGAGGCACCGCAAGTACATGAGACCATCTGCGTCTGCATTAGGTGCAGGTTGTAAGGGAAACACACGGTGAAATATAGATTGGTCATTTAAAAGAAGTGTTACAAACGAAGTAAGAAATGCCACTTGGCTGAGGCGTTGGAAGCAGAAGTTAAATGAATAAACGCAACAAGACCATCCACATTGACAATAACGAGCTTGCCACGCGCCGGAGAAATGCTGTCTGCGTGCATACCTTACCGTAAAACTAATTGTTACCCAGCCAAACCCCCAGAAGGTCGACAACAAGTGTTCATCAAGAACTGATTCAACGGGTTGAGTAAAGTTAAAGGCACAAGCAGTGCAGTGACTGGCCTTGCATCGTCAACCACGTCCAGTACCTTTGTGCAAAGAGGAACAACATATTGAGGCGCACAAGACACGGGGCACGTGACAACTGCGGCAAAGAGTTAAAAGAATTGCATCGGCATTGGAGGTTTTTCAAGGTGTTACATTGAAACCGCCACCAAGCCGCGCATCAGCAAGGTTGCTGGCTTCATGAGACACAGCGGTTATCAAGGACCCATGAGTAAGGGGAACAATTTTTCCTTTGGAAGATCAATGCTAAAAGCGGTAGTGTTAAAATTCGCTTCAACGGGCAGTTCGGTGATCATATTGACAGAAGGGATTGGTCGGAATATTCGCGTTACCAAAGTGAGTAGGACGCGCTAGAAGGCTAAGGATTACGATAAGGATGCACTTTATTAATTGTTGAAGCCAACTTAACTAAAAATTTATAAACACGAAAAATCCGTATATGTATATTTTTTGTAAATAACAATTTGTCGCCACTGTTTGGAAGAGATTTGGTGGTTTTGTCCAAGCAAACTACTTCCATTTATCTTGTTGCAAAGGAGGGACTACACACTACATTCAGTGAATTTAGGTATTCTGGTGACATATGAAGTGCGAGACATAAGGTTACAATTAAGGTAGATAGTGACTGTATAAACCTTTGTTTTATAGACCAAGATATGTACCGTTCCAATACAGATGTATTGTGAAGGGAGTACTTGTAAATTTAAAGAGAGATTGAATCATTCTCAATGGGCTTGTCCCGCTGTAGAGGTTTAGAGGCCATCTGGAAGAATGAAATTATGCGATAATTACGCATTAACGATCACGAAATACGCAAAATCAACAAAATACCCAATGCCAACTCTTGATGGGAACAGAGACGACAAAGGTTTTTTCTCATACTGATTTACAAAACGTATTTCTGCAATTCCTTTAAGATGAGGTATCCAAAAAATACACAGTCATCAAAACTGCAAAGGGATTTTTCCAATATAATTAGTAACCTGTATGATATATTTCAAGATGTGCAGATATCCAGTCTTTCCTTTCGTAAAAATTTTTTAGTGTGCCCAAAGCAAAATGAAACATGGATAATGAATTAATGCTTGCCAAAACCCATGACGGGCATCGAAACGTGCGATAAATGCATTTAATCATTGAAAGGTGCTGGTATATAGTAGATTATATTAGAGTAAGGACCCAAAACGAGTACGAGTGCTCATGTCAAGTTGTTATTTTGAATGAAGAGTGAGGGATATTCAACGGAGCTTTAGAAATTCACGCACACACACAGACAAGGGAGGATTGTAAGGACAGAAAGGAGAAGGACCACCGCAACTATCACCTCTACCTATTGCTACCACCCTACTACTACCCGGGGCATTTCGGCCTCGGAGAAAAAAACGGTCGAGTGTCAGACTCATTTTTAGGAACGGGGCGAGTTGAGATGGGAAAATAAGTTATCAGGTTCCAGGCGGTCGCATCTCAGACGGTCGAGCAGAGACGGATACGCTCATACACTCAGCGGACTCATACTTTTCCTCAGGCGCATGCCTGTCGGCTTGCCCCAGAGTTTGAGTCAGATGGACTCCAACTAGGTATTAAATCTACTTCAAAGGAGCATATGGGAATAAAAGTTTGACAAGTATGTGCACATTTAGGAGGAGAACCGCACCCAGTTGCCTGGGTATTGGTCTTCCCCCACGTGCTCGGAAGATTAGGTCTTGTGTACGCAAGTAATTCCTTGAAGGTGGTCGCACTTCAAGGTGAGACATCGATGTGACATCTCATAGGAAAAGAGTTGCTTGAGGCAACTCCTGAGTTAAGTCAAAAGGAACACAAGAATTCAGTGACCGTCTTAATCCAGTTTCGACCCGCCTCACAGCAGGTCCAGTCTCCTCTCGTCGCTCTCCTCTCTGCCTCACGTCATAGTGGCCGTCTTAATCCAGTTTCGACCCACCTCACAGCAGGTCCAGTCTCCTCTCGTCGCTCTCCTCTCTGCCTCACGTCATAGTGGATGTCTTAATCCAGTTTCGACCCACCTCACAGCAGGTCCACTCTCCTCTTGTCGCTCTCCTCTCTGCCTTACGTCATAGTGGCCGTCTTAATCCTGTTTCGACCCACCTCACAGCAGGTCCAGTCTTCTCTCGTTGCTCTCCTCTCTGCCTCACGTCATAGTGGCCGTCTTAATCCTTTTTCGACCCGCCTCACATCAGGTCCAGTCTCCTCTCGTCACTCTCCTCTCTGCCTCACACCATAGTGACTGTCTTAAGCCAGTTTCGACCCGCCACACAACAGGTCCAGTCTCTTCTCGTTGTTCTTCTCTCTGGCTCACGTCAAAGTGGCCGTCTTAAGCCAGTTTCGACCCGCCTTACTGCAGGTACAGTCTCCTCTCGTCGCTCTCCTCTCTGCCTTACGTCATAGTGGCTGTCGTAAGCCAGTTTTGATCCGCTGCACAGCAGGTCCAGTCTCCTCTCGTCGTTCTCCTCTCTGCCTCACGTCATAGTGACCGCCTCTAGCCAGTTTCGACCCGCCTCACAGCAGGTCCAGGCTCTTCTGGTCGCTCTCCTCTCTGCCTCACGCCATAGTGGCCATCTTAAGCCCGTTTCGACCTGCCTCACAGCAGGTCCAGTCTCTTCTCGTTGTTCTTTTCACTGCCTCACGTCATAGTGGCCGTCTTAAGACAGTTGCGACCCGCCTCACAGCAGGTCTAGTCTCTTATAGTCGTTCTCCATTCTGCCTCACGCTATAGTGGCCGTCCTTATCCTGTTTCGACCCGCCTCACAACAGGTCCAGTCTTCTCTCGTCGTTCTTCTCTCTGCCTCACGTCACAGTGGCCGTCTTAAGCAAGTTTCGACCCGCCTCACAGCAGGTCCAGTCTCCTCTCGTCACTCTCCTCTCTGCCTCACGTCATAGTGGACATTCTAATCCAATTTCGACCCGCCTCACAGCAGATTCAGTCTCCTCTCGTCGCTCTCCTCTCTGCCTCACGTCATAGTGGCCGTGATAATCCAGTTTCAACCCGCCTCACAGCAGGTCCAGTCTCCTCTCGTCGCTCTCCTCTCTGCCTCACGCCATAGTGGCCATCTTAAGCCCGTTGCGACCTGCCTCACAGCAGGTCCAGTCTCTTCTCGTCGTTCTTTTCTCTGACTCACGTCAGAGTGGCTGTCTTAATCCAGTTTCGGCCTGCCTCACAGCAGGTCCAGTCTCCTCTCGTCGTTCTTCTCTCTGCCTCACGTCACAGTGGCCGTCTCAAGCCAGTTTCGACCCGCCTCACAGCAGGTCCAGTCTCCTTTCGTCACTCTCCTCTCTGCCTCAAGTCATAGTGACCGTCTTTATCCTGTTTCGATCTGAGCCACAGCAGGTCCAGTCTCCTCACGTCGTTCTTCTCTCTGCCTCACGTTATAGTGGCCGTCTTAAGACAGTTTCGACCCGCCTCACAACAGGTCCAGTCTCCTCTCGTCGTTCTTCTCTCTGCCTCACGTCACAGTGGCCGTCTTAAGCCAGTTTCGACCCGCCCCACAGCAGGTCCTGTCTCCTTTCGTCACTCTCCTCTCTGCCTCACGTCATAGTGGCCGTCTTAATCCAATTTCGACCCGCCTCACAGCAGATCCAGTCTCCTTCCGTCGCTCTCCTCTCTGCATCACGTCATAGTAACCGTCTTAAGCCAGTTCCGACTCGCCTCACAGCAGTTTAAGTCTCCTCTCGTCGCTCTCCTCTCTGCCTCACGTCGTAGTAGCCGTCTTAAGTCAGTTTCGACCCGTCTCACAGCAGGTCCATTCTCTTCTTGTCGTTTTCCTCTCTGCCTCAGGTCATAGTGGCCGTCTTAATCCTGTTTCGACCCGCCTCACTGCAGGTTCAGTCTTTTCTCGTCGCTCTCCTCTCTGCCACACGTCATAGTGGCCGTCTTAATCCAGTTTCGACCAACCTCGCAGTAGGTGCAGTTTCCTCTCGTCGCTCTCCTCTCCGCCTCACGTCATAGTGGCAATGTTAAGCAAGTTTTGAACGCCTCAAAAGAGGTCAGGTCTCTTTTCGTCACTAACCACTCTGCCTCACATCACAGTGGCCGTCTTACGCCAATTACGGACCTCCTCACAGGAGGTTGGGTCTCCTCTTGACCTTCTCCACTCGACCTCGCGTCACAGTGACGGTCTCAAGCGAGTCTAGGACCACCTCACAACAAGTTCGCTCTCCTTTCTCCCTTCACCACCTTGTCTCACATCACAGTGGCAGCCCCAAGACAGTCTCGATCCACCTCACAAGAGGTCTGGTCTCCTCACGTTCCTCACAACTATGCCACATATCACAGTAGCTGTCTCAGACTAGCTACCCAGTAGGCTAGCTACGCAGTGGCTTAGTACGCAGCCTCACATCACCATGGTGGTCTCAGACCAGTCTCAGTCCGCCTCACAGGAGGTCGCCTCCTCTCGTCTCTCTCCACTCTGCCTCACAACACAGTGGCGATCTCAGGCCAGTGTTGACCCGTCTCACAGGAGGTCTAGTCTCCTTTCATTACTCTCCACGCAGCCTCACAACACAGAGGCTGTCTCAGCCGTGGTCTCCTTCCGTTTATTTCCAGTCCGTCTCACGTTACATTGGCTGTCTCAGGTCACTCAAGGTCCACCGCACAAGAGTTTTTCCCCCTTTCATCCTGCCCCACTCTGCCACACATTGCTGCATTAGTCTCATACCATTGTCGGTCACTTAACCGGAGGTCTGGTCCCATGTCGTCCCCTTCCATTCTGCCTCACAACTTAAAGGCGGTCTCAGACCAGTCTCGGCCCACCTAAAAGGATGTCTAGTCCCCGTTTATTTCTCTTCACTCTGCCTCAGAATACAGAGGCCGTCTCAGGATACCCTCAGCCTGTTTCACAGGAGGTCCTGCCGCTCGTAGCGGCATGGGGCCCAGCCTGCTAATGACAGTGGCCGCTGTTGCTGGGCCGTGACTCTATTAGAGGAGCAATATATACAATTATCTTCTAAGTGAACTGAAAATAGAGCGCATACTCTATTATGATGATGACGACGGGATGCTGCCCTTTATTACACGGAATTAGGCCATCCGGCAACAGTCACCTGCACGCCATCGGTGGAGGATACTGATCCGGGCAGAGTATTAGTGAGGGCGGATGGATGGGCGAGACTGCTCTAATCCAGTGTTCAATGTTGAAAAAAAACATAACAATAAGTTTTACTTTTAGCATTGGGATGAAGTTCCTATATTTCGATTCTTATATTTTATTTGATGCCAATATCCACCAACCCCTACTAGTATCTTCAAGAAAAAATCTACGGCCTATCTAACTAACATTAAAGTGAGTGAGCAACATCCCTATGACGTTTGAAGTACCATTGAAAGTCTTTTAAACCTAATTCCCTTAATAGCTCAGCCGATTACCCGCTGTAAAGGAGACAACCCTGCTGCCTGGCTCGAGTGCGGCGTCGTAGATCAGCACCTTGCTTCACTAATCTTTATTAACCAACCTATTCTTGACACTGACCTCCCATAAGAGGCCCAACCAATCAAAAATTTGCATTTATGAATAAACATTCTGCCAGAACCAGGGGAGTTACACTCACATCCGGAATAGTGTTTTCTTCTGAAGAATATTATACAGCAATGTTTTACACAAAAAATTCTGACTTTTTCAGTTCTGTAATCGTCACGGCGAATTATTAGAGATATACACAGCTACCTAAGATCGAATTACAGCTAAATTATATATGTATATATTATATATGTATATATAGGTATGTATAGATAAATGAATAACTATATATATACATATATATCAATAAATAAATGTTTATATATATTTATATATAGCTATAC
>SDVV010006903.1:0-18120 GCA_016164225.1 Gammarus roeselii
CCACCACGAAGACCCCTCCGGCCACCACCAACATCAGCTCCGCCGCCGCGGCCCCCACGGCCATCGCCCCTCCGGCTGCCACCACCGTCGCCTCCCCGAGGAGAGTCCCGCAACACTGCTCTTCTAGCAATCAATTCCTGACGCTGACGGTAGGTCAGGTCTCTCTGAACATACACAGATTTAAACTCATCAACATGCATCAACCCCTTTGCAGCATTCAGCAAAGCATGATAAATATAAATGTAAGTAATGAAATGTTAGGAATCATGAATAATAATTAATAAGGCAATAAGGAAGAATATAAAATGAATATTGTTAAACTCCCACATGTCGGACAAGGATCTTGAAATGAGTGCTAAATAACGGGGAAATATCCCCCACAGTGATAAAACCAACGTGCGGGAAGGTAATGCAAACAGTTGCATCCAACAGCTTCACGTGCCGCGCACCTCTTTTATAAAATCGAGTGCCACTGGAAATACGTGAGATCAAACGAGTGCCGCAGTTGTCAGTCAGAGAAAACATCTTGAGGTTCAACAGCCGATTGGACAAGTACCTAAGCTGTGCTCCGGATCTACTCCTGATCAATAAATACCCTCACTCTGGGGACAACTCCCTACTCAACCGCGACGCCGAACCGGGATCCAACTGGCGAATGTGGCCTCAACATGCAAATGGTGATGTTGCAGCACGAGTAGCTGCCCCTGCGAAGCGGTCACTCGGAGCTGGGGCCTTTTGTAACAGCGAAGAAACACCAGCTATCCATGGAAGTAAGTAACTACTCTAAACATCTACTCCTGACATCTACTCCTGACATCTACATCTTACAGCTACTTCTGACATCTACTCCTGACATCTACATCTTACATCTACTTCTGACATCTACTCCTGACATCTACTCCTGACATCTATTCCTGACATCTACTCCTGACATCTACTCCTGACATCTACTCCTGACATCTACTCCTGACATCTACTCCTGACATCTACTCCTGACATCTACTCCTGACATCTACTCCTGACATCTACTCTTGACATCTACTCCTGACATCTACTCCTGACATATACTCCTGACATCTACTCCTGACATATACTCCTGACATCTACTCCTGACATCTACTCCTGACATCTACTCCTGGCATCTACTCCTGACATCTACTCCTGACATCTACTCCTGACATCTACTCCTGACATCTACTCCTGACATCTACTCCTGACATCTACTCCTGACATCTACTCCTGACATCTACATCTTACATCTACTCCTGACATCTACTCCTGACATTTACTCCTGACATCTACTCCTGACATCTACTCCTGACATCTACTCCTGACATCTACTCCTGACATCTACTCCTGACATCTACTCCTGACATCTACTCCTGACATCTACTCCTGACATCTACTCCTGACATTTACTCCCGACATCTACTCCTGACATCTATTCCTGACATTACTCCAAAAATCAAAAAATCTACTTCAAACATCTACTAAAAGCCTCTTCTCCAATCATCTATTCCAAACAGCTACTCAGAACAACTACTCAAAACATCTACTCAAAACATCTAATCAAGTCATTTACTCAAGACAACTACCCAAGACATCTACTCAAAGCATTTACTCAAATAATCTGCTCTAAACTGCTCTAAACTACTCTTAACTACTCTATACTCAATAATAATACTTAATACTACTCTATACTACTCTTTAATCCATACTCACTACTCTCCACTCTCTACTCTACATTACATGCTTCATGAATTTTCGAGAGTTGTTTGAGCTTACAGCTGCAGGCACTGCATGGATTAGATTAGATTAAGGGGACAATTTCAGCCGGAGCTCTGACGCGAGTCTGAGAACTTCCTGTAGGGGGCGTTGATCCTGATAGGTTGGCACTCTGTTGTTTGCAGGAACAAAAACTGATAGGTTGGCACTCTGTTGTTTGCAGGAACAATAACTGATAGGTTGGCACTCAGTTGTTTGCAGGAACAGGAACTGATAGGTTGGCACTCTGTTGTTTGCAGGAAATAAATTACTGATAGGTTGGCACTCTGTTGTTTGCAGGAACAATAACTCTTTATAAATTCAAATTATGTAAAAATATTAAATGTGGTATATATGCAGGCTGGTTCATAGAGTAATAAGAACCTTTCAACAAATATAGTAGTAATTGCTTCCGTGTTCCACTGGAGCCTCAGCACGAAGTCAACGCTTCTTCAACGAAAACAATGTATTTATGCCTTGCTCTCCAAACAGAGCTTCGTTTCTGTGCTCTTATAATAATATACCGAAGACAATTGTGAGGTGAAAAAAACACCCCGACCGCACCGCAACTTTTTTACACTGCTTCGTATAGGCCGGTATGTTTACCGAAAGTGATTAGCTTTTCCCTCTAGGCGAAGTCAGTCAGTGGGTTTGTATGTTACAAGGAGATAGAACCAAGGGCATGGTGGCGCAAACGGTCTCATGTCCGAGTTCATTTGATGGTGCGTTGTATTCATGTGTGTCCTGAGCACAGGCGGTGCATGAATTTTTGATCTCCTGTGTGAAAATATGATTTCAGATTCTCCAACCGAGGGTTTGACTGGAGCATTTTCTCCCGCTTTGTTGCCACGTAACGTTCCATCGCGATGTTATGTGGGAGTTGATGATTGGGAACCAAATTTGTTAGTGTATGGTGATAAATTATTTTTGATGGGTGAACGCCAGTCTAGCAAGGGAATCTGCGAGCGCATTTCCCTTTATTCCCGCGTTACTCGAAATCAGTCAAAATTCGCTAGATAGTCCTGTTTCGGACATTGTAAAGTGGTCGTGTTGTATTTCACGTCGAGCGGGGTGTGCATAATGCAAAGTGTAGAGCTCAGTATGGGAACTCAGACTGCCTGAGAATATGACGTGTTTGCGAGGCGATTTTTTATCTATTTAATTGAGGGGTTTCTTGTGGGAGGGTAGCCAAACGCGTGGTGGCTCCGCACACAGCATCAGCACCCACTTCGTCTAGGGTTTGGAGTTGTCGGTGTATATGTGGTGGAAATTTGGATGTTGCTCAGCGAGCAGCCACTAAATTACTGAGCAGTAAGTATTGGTTGGAGTTGTAGCTCCAGGGTATATTCGCAAATCTGCGTAAACCGACGGTGGGTTGATCATCCAAGTAGGTGTGCCGATTCGGAGAATTTGGTATGAGAGCGAATGTCTGATAGCCTTGTGAGTGATGTCTACGGAGTAGTTTGTGTCTCATAGCCTCGTGATTGATGTCTACTGAGTCCGTCGTCCACAAGATGGGAGAATGGTGAGCATATATTCTTTTAGACGCATAGAGGCGTTTCCATCGTATGTCTGATCTTTAGGTGCATTCAGAATATGCATCTTAATGTGATCATTGTTGAATTATAGATATAGCAGCAGTTTTGTTACTCGTGGATACGGTTCATTCGTTGGTGTGAAACGTACAAATAAGTTTCGAGCAGAACCCTCAGCCTGCTCAGCAAGTACTGGTATATTTCTAAAGGCTGCTCATCATAATCGTCGTGAACATTTTTAAGGCTCTGCCAGAACGTTGTATACAAGCATTTCTGGCCTAGGTAGCTTGGTCCTGACTCCTTTCCGGGATGAATTAATAGACGAGGTTAGTGCCGCCGACACCATGCAAATAAATATACATTTTGTATGCATATACATGGTCGGTATCGGCATCATGTACACACATATATACTCAATATAGCATAGAGCTGAGTAGAGAAGATTTAAAAATTATTGTTGCACTTAATTGTTGACATAGGATACTGGTCTTGCATTTTATTCGCATGTCACAGTACAGAATAGTTACCATCTGTAACAATTTGCTGTAGATTTATGATGTAAGAGACCCGACGCCAACATCATTTGTATAGCATTTTGCTGTAAGTCTGCAATTTGGCATGCGTTTGTGTGTGTGTGTGTGTGTATGCGTATGTGTATGTATGTGTGTGTACCTATATGTTAGGCTCACCCAACCTAACCTAACCTATCTAAACCCAAAATAATGTTTTTAAATTAAACTCTTCATGCTTAAGTAAGAAATTTCTTTCAGTGATTTATGCTTTATTCATATCAAATCTTCACTTGGTTCTACATTTTGATCTATCATTACCAGATTGAATACACTCTTCCAATTTGTTTGAGCAAATTTTGTTCATTTTCATCTGTAAATTGCGTCATTTGTTCGAATGTTATAGGTAATTCATAATAAAAAAAATCGTGGGATATATGCATGAGCGTTGTTTGCTACCTCCCATGTTTTTTAAACTCTTTATCTGTCATAGGTTGACAGTATTAGTCCAAATTTTCTGGTCGGGGGTAGGTGATATAAGATGATACTCTTGTTGTGGCTTCCACTGGTCAACCTAACCAAGAATTATGTATAATCGATCGGGATTTCCTGCTTGCGTAAGATATTTATCCATTGATTTATGATTTATCCATATCCATCCTTTCCACTTAGCACATCATCTTGATCTAAAAATTTGCAGTTTGAATACACTCCTCCAATTTTTTGATTGAACAAATTTCGTCCATTTGCATACGTAAATTGTTATAGATATTTTCATATTTTTCTTGAATTTTGGCATAAATCAACATTTCTTTCACCTGTATGTTATTTGCACTTAACCTAACTTAACCTAACCAATTTTAACCACGAATTAAGTATTTTAACACACGGTATCCATGCTTATATATGTTATGTATTCATTGTTTTATGCGTTATACAAATGAAGCTCTCCACCCGGCTCAATATATCGCTTTCACCTTGATTTTTTATTTGCATGGTCACTCTCTACCAATATCGTTCAGTAAATTCCGCACATTTTTCAACATAGATTGTTTGAATGTTATAAGTAATTTTATATTCGTTACCAGTTTCACACAAACGGACACACGATCTCACACCAGGTTTTCTTATTTTTTATTCAATATCTCCTGGCACTACACCCTTTAACGTCCTACACCTATTATTATCATCCTCGATTTCAATGGTTCTATAAACTACACCATTTCTTTGTTTGAGATGATGCCATAAATTATTTGTCAATTTATCTATCTTCAAGTTTATTTGTTTGCTGCAAATTTAGTGCACACGCCCCCATTCCTCCACTATTAATGAAAAAACGTCAAATCAAGCTATACCCCATCCTCTCTCAACAATATCATAACGCCGACTATGTGTTTGTACGTGTTGTTCAAGCGTATGTACGTGTATATGAGTTTAAAAATTTGTAACAAAATTTAAAATTACAAATTTCATTAAAATTTCAAATTCCGAAAACGCTGCTACTAGACATAAACGTAGATTTGCGTTTTATGGGTACTTCTGCCTACTCCTGTCTCTCAGCGACACTCCAGAAAAGCTCCTCAACAGTTCATATAGAAAACATTCAACTTTCTTCTCTCCTCTGCTCTCACTCCCCAAATCTCAGCTCCATATAGCACAGTTGGGACAACGTCATCTTGGTACAGTCCTCTCATTGGTTCCCTCACCAACGTCCTGCATCCATGAAGAGATTGAACAGCCAGGGAGACATCACGCATTCTTGTCTTAGACCCACTACCATTGTGAACAAATCACTCACCTCCTTCCCACTCTGACACATGCTCGGATGTCAACATAGAAACTCTGCACCGCTTTGAACAGGTTTCCGATCACTCCATACAAACGCAACACCCTCCACAGTGCTTTCCTGTCAATCCTGTTGTATTCCTTTTCCAAATCCATGAAGGCCCAGAACACATCCTTTCCATTTGCAAAGTAATTCTCACAGACCTGTCTTGCTGCAAAGATCTGACTGGCGCACCCTCAGCCGCTCCTAAAGCCACACTGTTCATCTTTCATTGTGCAATCCGTACTTACTCTAATCTTTTTGATCAGCTCTCTCTCATACCACTTACCGACCACACATAACCCACAGATACCTCTTGAGTTGCAGCCTTCATTTTTTTTATCTCCTTTGCCCTTACACAGTGGATCAATGCAGGCACTGCGCCACTCAATTGGTACCATGCCCGCCATAAAACATATGTTGAGTAGCCTTATCAACCATTCGACAATAGTTATTCCACCTTATTTCAAGCAGTCAGTCGCAACGCCATCCAAACCAGAGGTTTTTCCTGCTTTCATAACCTCCACCGCCTCCTGTACCTCTTCGCTAGTAATGTCCGCAACGAGTCTCTCTCCAGAAACCGGCATCCGCGCACCGCAACCCACTGCAACAATGTCAGCCTCTCTGTCATCTTCGACATTCAACAATTCATCAAAATACTCGGCCCACCTTTTCCGTACACCTCTGCTTTCCGTCAACAACTGGTCGTTTGCATCTTTCACCGCCTGCTCCTTTCCGGTCTCTCCATTTCTCAACCTCCTAACCTCTTTCCATAGCATCTTTTTGTTCTCCTCAAAACTCTGGCACAACCGTCTGCCCAACCTGACATCAGCGTCCTTTTTGACTTTCCTCACCACTCGCTTCACCTCCTTCCTCTTCTCTTTATAGTTTACAAGTGGTTACATGTGTTGGAGGACAACAACTGGCCTATTCGCTCACACTAGGTTGCCTTTCGATAACGAGAGGATTACTTCTGAAGTAGAACGTCTAAGAGAGTTTCATATGCCATTTCTGTTTTTATAACGTCAAGAAAATGAACCGTTAAGCTATTAATCTGCGATTTATGTAGAACTTGTCGAGCCACGACTTAAACGCTTCGATTGTATTGCTGTTTCCAACCTCCGCTGGAAGTTTGTTCCATTTTTCGACAACTCTATACGTTCGACAACTCAATAACTGCGCGAGTGAGAAACGTTTTCCAACGATTTTGAATCCATTGTTTCTAATCACTTCGTTCGTATCTAGAGTGAAAAGGCTCGTTCGGGCGACGTTTTCCTCACCCTTCATAATCTTTCACACTTCAATCATGTCGTCTCTGACTCGACTTTTCTCTAGCAAATAAAGATCGAGTACACGTGGCCTGTCTTCGTACGATTTATTCCGCAGCGAAGGGATGAGTTTGGAAGCTCTGCGTTGAACCTCCTCTAATTTAATTATATATTTTCTGAGATACGAGACCAATATTGAACGGAATACTCGAGATGCGGTCTAACATATGCATTGTATAACTTAAATATACTATGCTACTTTTCAAGTCGTTGCTAATGATGACGCCTATCCCTCTCTTCAGTGATAGGAATTAGATTCTTTCCGAACATTGAATATTCGTGCCTGCGGTTATGAGAACCTATGTGCAAAACTTTACATTTGTCTACATTAAATTTCATTTGCCACTTTTCTCACCAATCAACAATTGTATTCAATTCTAGTTGGATCTACTGACACTCTAGTTCAGTTTGCGCTTTTTCTCATATCTATCTTAGTATCGTCTGCAAACTTGTTAGTGTTAGAAAGTACATTGCTATCGAGATCGTCAATGAAAATTACAAAGAGAACAGGACCTAACACGGATCCTTGAGGCACGCCGCTTGTAACATTACCCCAGGGTGAGGAAGCTCCGTTAAGTACAACTCGCTGCCGTCTGTTCGTTAGCCAGCATTTATCCAGTTGTTAAGCCCGCCTCGAATGCCGATGCTGAGCAACTTACCAACTAGATATCGATTGAGGACTTTGTGTCGTGGATTTCAATTATATTCTTGAAAAACGTAGCAGGTTCGTGAGACAAGAGCGGTTGTGTCTAAAGCCATGCTGAGAGTCGCCAATCAATTTGTTTGATTGAAAAAAATCTGTAATTTTATCCGTTATCAAAATTTCCATCAATTTGCCAATGACTGATGTGAGACTAATTGGACGGTAATTTTACGGGACATGTATTGTCCCTCTATTAAAAATTTGGGTAACATTGGCCTCTTTCCATTTAGAGGGACAGGTGCCATTTGTAAGAGATTGGGAAAAAATGCTTGATAAATGTTCGGCAAATTTGTTTCTGGGATGAACTTGGCCTGGACCTGGAGATTTTGTGACGTTCAATTTATTGATGTATTTACTAACTTCGGCGGGGGAAAAGGGACTTTTTTGCAGTTTGTTGACGTTTTCAGCTCAAGTTCTATCAAAAAACGGATACAATTGTGATCGCAAGTTCCGAGTGGTTCGCCCACTTCGACGTTCGTGACGTGAGAGTCGCTTGCACTAAATAGGAAATCAAGAATATTGCTACCTCCTGTAGGTGCCTTCACCATTTGGGTCATGAACTTATTGTCTGCATATGTCTGTTTCCCAATCAATGTCATGGATATTGAAGTCTCCCAGCACAACACTGTGTTGTGTTGTGACGACATCGACGAGGGTGTTGGAAAGATTGATATCATCTGCAACCTTGCTTTTTGGGGGATGATAGACGAGAGTGATTTGACATTGTATATGTTTACCGACTACTTGGATTGATACTATGTCGTGCTGACTTCCAATATTTGCAAAGTGTTTTTCACGAGAAGCAGCACTTCACCTCCCGCGCGGCCTTGTCTATCTTTGTGAAATAGAGAGTAGCCGGGGAGGGTAAATTCGCCTAAATGATGCCTGGTGCTCAATTTCATCCACGATTCCGTGATTGCTATTATGTATATACTTTCACTCATTACAAGGATACCTAATTCGTCAATTTTGTCTCGGAGACTTTTAGCGTTCACGTAGCAACATTTGAGAGTGCCTTTAGTCACATTAACTTTATTTTTTCGACTTATACTGCTTTTACTTTGAGGATTTGTGTTGGAGCCAAGACTTTCGTTTTCGTTTACACGGGTTATACAAGCGGACCAGCGACTGCTGCCTCTAACTCGGACTGGATTGATGACAGGAACTTTTTTGCTAGAACTTGCGGTGATGTTTTGATGGGCTTTTGTAATGGTTGTGTATCTACTGTTGGCACGGTAGGTGGCCGTTTTCCTTCGGTCGGGCACTGCTGGCGGAGTTGTGGGTTGGATATCGAGTACGTTTTTTGGCTTATTTTCAGTGGCAAGACCAGTACCGATGTTTTCATGGATGTTTTCGAGGGAATCAAGTCCATACTGGTTTATACGAGCCTTGTTGATGATTCTGTTGAAGTTATTGTACTTCGGGTCGATCATCGTATCCCAATGATCAGAGAATGGGATTTTCTGAGCTTTGCATTAAGTTGCTTCGCGATTGTTAAGTAAAATCCTCTTGCTTAACTTGCACCTACTTTGGTTGGGATGGGCCAGGACGCCAGTGACATGGATATTCGCGTTTGAACTTTTGACATTGTTTAACATGGTTTCATACCTTTCCCAAGTCGATTACGTCTGCGATACGTCTTTAGCTCCGACTTGTATTATAATTAGTTTAGAAGTTGTCATATGCCACCACCGACCGCGCTTGCAACCACTTATAAAAAGCTGTTGTGGGCGTCACCGCCAGTTTGACCTCCTCGTTCCACCCCTCGCAGCCCTTCCGTCTGCACCAGTCCACACGGTGCACACCACACCCAATTCTCGAACATCTCAACAAGGCATCCCTGAACGTCTCCCATTTTTCATCCACATCTTGCAGGTCCTGCTCTCTCAGGTTGTCATGTTCCTCCTTCAACGCCCGCTGGAACTCCTCGGCTCTGCTTTTTACATTAAACTCACTCATTTTCACTACCTCTCTTCCTCCTTCCACTCTTTTGTTTCCCTTCCACCTATGCTCCACTCGTAATCTTCCTCCCACCAGCAGATGGTCAGACACTCCTACACCCTCCCCTCTCAACACCCGCACATCCAACAGCCTCCTAACCACTCTCCTCAAAATCAGCACAAAATCCATCAACACTCTCTCCACTACTGCACCATGGGCTATCCTCACCCATGTGTACTTGTGGATGAATCGCTTCTTTAACAGGCTGTTTCCGATGACCAGCTCTTGCTCCATGCAAAAACCTATAAGGTTTTCTCCACTGTCATTCCTACCGGGAATGCCATACCTCTCTCTCACATTATCCACTACTGCCTCTCCAACTCTCGCATTAAGGTCACCCAGTACAATCACATTGAATGGACTTCCAGAACTCTTAATACACTCGCTCAGGTCAGTCCAGAATGCATCTCCCTCCTCTTCACTCCTCTCGCTACAGGTCCTACGCACACACAAATGCCCATTTTCTACGCCTAACTTGACTGTCACCCACATCAATCTTGAGGACTCCTCTTTCCACTCTGTAACGCTACCAGCCAGTCGATCACTCAACTACAACTCCACACCTTCTCTTGCCAAACCTTCATCCACACCCGACTTTCTTCCACTTACCAATCCAAACTCACACTCGCCTTTACAGTTCAACTTAGTCTCACTCAGCGTCAACACATCTAACTTCCTCTTCACAAACATCTCACCTATCCATCGCCTCTTTGCTTTATTCGTACAACAACCACGCACATGCAGCGACCCTAACATTAGGGTTCGGAGAGGCGTGAGCCTCTCCTCCTCCGCCCGTCGTGCACTGACAAGCTGTCCCGAATTCTGAGGTGAAGTTGTTTTGCCACGTACTAAACTACTATTCGAAAAATGATACCCCCTATAAAGACTGGTTATAAGCCAGATCTCCAAGACATTTCGCATTTTTAAGAACATCTGGAATAATCTTTTTGAATATTCTTCTTCTGCCTGCTGACAATTATAAAATAGATGATTTTTCGACCACAGTTTGCCAATTTTCCGCTCAGTATATATGAGTTAGCAACGTTAATTCGTGTCTTCAAATCTAAGAAATACTTTATTATCGTCAGCGTAACTGATATTCTTCAACACTGGACTAAATGAATAATTTCGTTAATGAGCAAGGCTTCATTTTTTTAAAGTAACGTCGTCAACGAAAAACGTTTCATTGTCTTTGTTTCATTTTAATGTTCTCTCACTGATCATCGACCTCATTTTCAAATAATACAATTGAATTGGAAAATTCCCTTCTTCATCGTAATGGATTCTTTATAGATTGTTTTTTTATTTTGAAGCAAATTGTTGCAGAAATCCTTTGGTATAACTTTCTGTAAGAAACAGACCGTCCATTGCCAGGTCGCGAAGCACGACTTTAATTTCGTCGATTTAAGGGTTGAAATGTTTAACTTGTAATGTAAATATGAATTCTTCAAGTGCAACGTCAACGAACGATACCAGCTCGTCGTTTTAGAGTTTAAGCTTATGTTTCCGAATTCTATCGAAATTGTTTTATTCGATTCAAGCAGTTATTAATTGAAACCATAAAACATAGACGTTTCTGTCTAATGAGGTGTGACGACTCCTCTAATATCCTGCAATGCATGCTTCGTGCTCGATGATGGAGTGGTAGCCTTGGAACCACTAATATTAGTAACGAATCCATTAACGTACGATTGCCAAATGAAATCCTTACCAGTTAACATTTAACGAAGAAACGCACAATGGTGGTAATTATGTTACTTGGAATTTAAAAAAAAATTGGTAGAAGATCGACGAGATACTTTTGTAATGATAAAAAGTATTTAAATTGTTTATCGTAGACGACCTTTCTTAATTAAACGTTGAATCAAACACTGCCAATAAAGCTGTACTCAGAAACGAGGGACGTTCTAAAGACAAACTCTGTATCATGTTATAGTACAATTGTATTTATAGACATACAGCCGTTTCCCCCTAGTTAGGGGGGTGGCTAAGTTAGGCAGACACAGAGGGGGGTGGAGCCCAATCTTTCCGCCACAAGACCGCCGTGTCCCTGCCGAGGCTTGAACTCGCGACATGCAGCACAAGAGGCTGGCACGGATCACTTATAAATAATAATACTGTCTTATTAAGATATAGTATGACTAGTTTTAATGCTTACTCCGCATCAAGATATAGTAAAACTAGTTTCAATGATTACTCTGTATCATTAAATAGTAAGACTAGTTTCAATGATTACTCCGCATTAAGATATAGTAAAACTAGTTTCAATGATTACTCCGTATCATTAAATAGTAGGACTAGTTTTAATGATTACTCCGCATCAAGATATAGTAAAACTAGTTTCAATGATAACTCTGTATCATTAAATAGTAAGACTAGTTTCAATGATTACTCCGTATCATTAAATAGTAGGAGTAGTTTTAATGAGTACTCCGTATCAAAATATAGTAAGACTAGTTTTAATGAGTACTCCGTATCAAGATATAGTAAGTCTAATTTTAATGATCAGTACGCCTATGTTAAGATGATATTACGACTAGTTGTAAAGTATATTACTCCGAGACATGATTTAGTACGACTAATTTCGAAAAATATTACTCCGTATCATGATAAAGTACGACTGTTTTTTTCAATTATAAGCAGTATCACGTAAATGAAATCATTGTTCATCTGGGAACGAGTAGTAAATATACCAAGTGGTGATTATAAGTGATCGATCCATTGCTCCGTAGGAACCTCGAAGGCATTAATGAAGAAACAATAGGCCAGAAATGTATTCTCTCTCTTCAAACTGAAGCATTCAAAGCAATCGTTGCAGTATCGAAGTTGCGAGTTCGATGTCTGGCCCTGCTACCTCGTCACTCTGAAGCAATTGAAGAGGTTTGCCTTACATTTGTCACAACGACAACTCGTAAATATTCTCTTATACATATTGTGCAAAACTATTATCATCGATAAGAGCTTAGCAGTGTTGCTACTTGGTATATGATCTTGCTTGTAACTTCAAATTGAAGTAAGTACGACGAGAATGTTATATTGATCCATGAATCTACTTTGCTCTAATTTTTGCAGACACATTGTTCCAAACTATTATCATCGATAAGAGCTTAGCAGTGTTGCTACTTGGTATATGATTTTGCTTGTAGATACAAACTGAAATATGTACGACGAGAATGTTATATTGATCCATGAATCTACTTTGCTATATTTTTTGCAAACTGTTGCATCCTCGATACCGCTTCCGAGCCGATAGGTCTGTGATTGGTTGTAAGTTGGAAACTAACTTCATCAGCAAGCCAATCATTCTGCAGCTTCGACTAGCCCAAATGAACGATATTTGTATTCTTGACTGGTGTAATTCATCCTAAAATGCTGCCTTTTTGGCCTCACGCAATCATCGGCTCATATTAAACGCCAGGGAAATCTCGACCATAATTACTACAAGAAAATAATTAATATGCAAAAAACACCGGAGAAAAACAGCCATCCTATTTAAAAGGTCGGGAGAAAGTTAACAAACTTGCTTGACGTGAGTTTGTTTGTGTGTTTTGTAGGCAGGTTGGAGTGAGCGGGTGAGCTGTGTGCCGCAGAATGATCGCAACATCGTCTGGGAAGGCAATTCTTACCGGCATCAGGCAGCCCTTTACTCGTCTCCACTGGTGCTCATTGGCTCTCATTTAAACTAATCCGGCGTCGTCTTTGGTTAAAATATTCCGGGGAGCAATAATTGGCGCCTAGCATGATGGCCGTGGCCCAGTGGCGGTCCATGAGTGGTTGCCACGCTATTGCTACGGGACGCCGTCAAGAGGCCTTCTGATTGGTGTCGGGGGCTGCTGTTGGCCGTGCTAATGATGGTGCGACATAATTAGAAAAGAGTTACCTGAGCCTGTAAACAACGCTTTGTGAGGGGGTGGGCAGCTCCAGAGAACGGGATTGCACGGAAAAATATATGAGAAGGCCTCCATGATACCACCGCCAAGAGAAACGAGTTTCACTCAGAACCAGAGTTAACCAAAAATTGGAAGCGGATTTTTTTTTTATATTTACAAAAAGCGTGAATTGTCAATTTCTATCAGTTCCTCATAAGGCGCGGGATGATACTATTTGGCCGCATTGTGATGATGTTGGTTTGTTATGTGGTAATTCGAAAAAGTGTTATGAAATCACCACGACCGGGGCAAAACAATATCGTGATATTATTAGGACATATTCAAGTAAATAAACAATGTCCAGACACTTTCGAGTTGTATCCAGGTAATATTCACAAATATTGGGATAGCACAAGCGTCACGGAAAACTTTCCAAGTCCAGAAAATGGAACAAGACATGGAACGTCGATCTCAAACATCGGGTCTGTTGAATGACAGGGAACCTAACCCCTGAGAGCTTCTGGAACAGAAAGAGGGCTAGTAGTAGAGAAGGGCAGCACGAAGAAAAGAACAAGCAATACAAAGAAATTCGAGCCTGCGACCGAGAGCCGAATAAGTTCAAGGTCGATAACTACAAAACAAACCAACATGATCCAACATTCAGTTCAAAGCCCATGCAGGCAGTGAAAACGAAATATGACTGATTCGGCGCTGAATAAAACAAAATTGGTAGTTAGGGTTGAATGTGAGTTTGGCGTGCTAAATGGAAGAAGGTTGGGGGTGGAGGAAGGTCGATAATCATAGGAATTGATCTTGAATGATCAGTTGGCTAGTAGCGTCACCAAGTGGAAGGATGTGTCATCAAGAATGATGTGGGTGAAAGTTAAATTGAGTGTAAAAAGATGAGCGTTTGTGATCGCTTACGTAAGTAGTGTAAAGGGCCCTTATAACGCTAATTTTGTCCGGTCTACGGGAATTTGGACATAACATTTCAGCGGCGCGAAGGCGGTCGACCCGAAGGCGGTCGACACGAAGATGGGCGACGCAAAGGCGAGCGGCGTTGAGGGAACGGAGGTGACTCATTCGGATGGATGGTCGGCTTTTATGTTAATAGTTTGTTAGTAGGTTAAATATTTTTATTAACATATAGGTATTTGCATTTTATTGCTGGGCATACTGTATTGAAATTTGTTGAATGTCATGTTGCATATATGCATTTTCAATGCTGCTCCTCTCAATGTTTAGGATAATGAATCTAACAGTTACATAATAATTTTCGGACACGTTCATGCTGATTTTTTTTATAGGGTTGTGTACGTATGTAAAGGTGCATGTTCAAGCGTATGTGCGTGTTACATGAGTTAAAAATGTATAACAAAAAATTCAAAATTCAAAATTTCGATAAAATTTCAAATTTTAGAGGGATGACAGAGCCAAGTCGGTCTATTGAAGTGATAATTTGACAACTTGTGTAGGGTGTTATCCCTCGAAAATTTGTTGTTATTAAAATTTTGAATTTAATTTTTTTTTATACATTTTTAACTCATGTAACACGTACATACGTTTGAACATACACATTCACATACGTACACAGTCCTATACACATACATACATACACAGTTGATGACCTAAGCGAGCAATGTTAGGCATATTGATTTGCGAAAAACAACATGTAATCAACTTATAACAGCTAGCAGCATACCGGGAATGGAGTCAGTGTTACGTTGAGATCAAGCGGAGACACGTTTTGTCATAGAATAAACATAAATGAATATTCATACCTCAAAATTTATATACAAGTGTTGGGAAAAGAAATCTCCGAAGATGATTTAAGTCGGATCGAACAAATATTGACTAGTGTTGAAAATATCAGTTATCTCAGACTGGGTAAAGCAAGAATCAAAAGAGTGGGAGATATCAATCATATATGGATGCAAGAAAAATGAAGTCGGCTTTGGGTAACTGATGTCGACACGTTACAGTAACGAAGATTAAGGGAACTAAGAAATCAAATCTCGAAATTGATATGATCCACGTGGAAAAATCATCATCATGACTAAAAAAAAAATCTGGATCATATGCAAAATTTCTCAATGATGAAGGTCAGAATGACTTTGCATTGGAGAAGTTTCGAATATTTAAGGTTCAAATAGAAAAAGCAATACATTTGTGGACTCACATGAACGGAACAGCCTACGGTATTTGCATCAAAACTATGATAGAGTGTATGAAAGATTTTGAGAGGAAACTGAAATATAGTGATGATGGGTATGGTTGGATGTACAAACCATGCTGTTTCAAATCAAAAAACGAGGTAGATGTCATTGATGATGTCAGAAAGGTCTGTAAATAATGCCAATAAATACTAATAAAACTACGTAAATCCTCAATGAATTGATTATATAATCCTAAACTCAAAGGTTAAGCAATGAATTGCAAACATCATGTCAGTCGGAGGTAACATCGAATTGTCGAAATCAGTAAAAGAATATGTTTTAAGGTGTGAAATGATGCCATAAACCTATCTCGATGTAAATGATCTAGATGTTTTACAGATTGGTAGGACATAAATCAGAGTCCGATAACATTTTGAAGTGAAGTCACCGTCGTGAATATGAAAATTATAGGAAATAAAAGGCAAACCAGAGAAGCAAGTCATCAAAGGTTGTGGAGCCAAGAGGAGACATTGGAGTAAACTAAGAAAAACATAGTGTGCGACCATGTATCCGGTGGCTTGAAACTGGATACAAGTTTGAATTACTTGTAGCAATCAATCCATCCAAATGCTAACTAATATGAGTCGAGAGTGACAACGAAGTAAATAACATGTATGATAAAGTGATATTTAGAGTCGTCTGGATGGGTTCATATGTATATATCAATGACTGAATACCATACATAAGGTTAGGTTAGGTTATGATGGGTGTGAATAACATGTTAAAATGAAGTAGAATTGTGTCAAATCCAAAATAATAGAAAATACCTGTAACATTCAATCCATCTAAGTTTCAAAATGGGTCCTCTCTGCTAACAAATATGGGTTAGGAGTGACAACGAAATTAATGACATATATGATAAAATAATATTTAGAGTCGTTTGAAGGGCTTTATATGTATATAACAATGACTGAATACCATACATAAAGTTAGGTTGGGTTAGGTTGTGATGGGTGTGAATAACATGTAGAAATCGTGAATTATATGAAAAAAATGTATAACAATCAAACAAACGATGTAATTTGCAAATGAAAATGGATGACAATTGCTAAATTAAAATTGGAAGTGTATATCAAAACTGCAAAAGATAGATCAATATGTAGAGTTAAGTGGAGAGGATGGATATGAATATATCATAAATCGATGAAAAAGTATCCTATGTATGTACAAAAAGTCGATCGATATACATAAGTCTTAGTTAGAAAAGGTTAGGTTAGGTTAAGATGATTAGTTCTTTTCACCTAACATGACGTGAAGCTGGTCCACATGAAATATCTTGTAACAAAAACAAGTTACTTTTTTCTAATGGGAAAAATCATTGATCAGAGGTAAAATGCTACAGATGTTAACTGCCCCTGTATATGGATACAAATGTGTGTATGTGTCCACATTGTGCCGGTATTGACTCCTGTATACGTCGTCATTATACCGTGACCGGCCCTGCATATGCGTACAAAGTGTGTATGTGTGTACCTGTTGTGTGACATAGAAAAAGCTACATAAAATAGAGCCGTGTGGAGAGGATTTGATATGTACATCGCGCAAAATAATGACTAAATATCATACATATCCATCAAACTTGAATGAAAATATATAATTGTTGGTTAAGTTGGTTAGGATGACTAAATCTGCAATCCTTATATCGCGTGAAACTGTTCCACTTTAGAAAATTGCAACAAATTGAAGCGCATTTGTTCTCTTGGATCCTACCTGCTGAGTCTCATCCAAACATGTGACAGAGATATCGATAAAATTCTGGAATCTAAACATCTGCAAATGGATATTTGCTGGATCAAATTGGAGAAATGTATTCAAACTGCTTTTGATATGTTTAATATACAGCCCAAGTGGAGAGTTTCATACATATCAATACCATACATAAGCATCAAACATGAATAAAAATATGACTATTTGTTAGAATAGGTTAGGTTGCCTACGTATTAATGTATTTGGGTGTGTATGGTAACCCTTTTTGCATTTGTTGATATTTGATCTATGTTGTCGTACATTGATAGATATTTTGCTAATTATGTACCTTAGGCATGATTTATATCCTTGATCTTGTTAACTGCGGACCTTACATAACAGATTTGTTGTAAATATGTTAGAGTGGATTTATTCAATATTCGTTATCATCCACGAAAATGGTAGAAGCAACACATCCAACATTACAAAAAAAATCCTATTCTAACAGTAAACCCATATATAAAACTTACTAGCGCTTTAACATTCGTAACAATCACTGACATAAGCGGTAAGCTTACATAAACGTTTTTAACTCGACAGTCTACTAACGAGCGATCTCCCATAACATTACTTGAAATTAATCACTGTTCCTGGACTTGTGACAAGCAAAGTGAAATATATATA